>VYZP01031411.1:0-40800 GCA_013400635.1 Hypocryptadius cinnamomeus | reverse complement strand
GGGGCGCGGCGGTGGCGGGGGCGGCGGCGGGTCGGCGGGCAGCGGTGGGGCCCCGCAGCGCTGCGGCATCCGCACCTCGGACATCATCATCCTGCCGCACATCGTGCTCAACCGCCGCACCTCGGGCATCATCGAGATCGAGATTAAGCCCCTGCGCAAAACGGAGAAGAGCAAGTCCTACTACCTGTGCACCTCCGTCTCGGCCCCCGCCGCCGCCGCCCTGGGGCCCGGGGCTCCCGGAGGGCTGGCGGGCGCCGAGGGGCCGGCGGGACCCCCGCCCTGGGGTGAGACCACTTGGATCTACCATGACGGCGAGGACACCAAGATGATCGTGGGCGAGGAGAAGAAGTTCCTGCTGCCCTTCTGGCTGCAGGTCATCTTCATCTCGCTCCTCCTGTGCCTCTCGGGCATGTTCAGTGGCCTCAACCTGGGCCTGATGGCCCTGGACCCCATGGAACTGCGCATCGTGCAGAACTGTGGCACGGACAAAGAGAAGAACTACGCCAAGCGCATCGAGCCTGTGCGGCGTCAGGGCAACTACCTGCTGTGCTCCCTCCTGCTGGGCAATGTCCTGGTCAACACCACGCTTACCATCCTGCTGGACGACATTGCCGGCTCTGGGCTGGTGGCCGTGGTGGTCTCCACCATCGGTATCGTCATCTTCGGCGAGATCGTGCCGCAGGCTATTTGCTCTCGGCACGGCCTGGCCGTGGGCGCCAACACCATCTTCCTCACCAAGTTTTTCATGATGATGACCTTCCCGGCCTCCTACCCCGTCAGCAAGTTGCTGGACTGTGTCCTGGGCCAGGAGATCGGCACGGTCTATAACCGTGAGAAGTTGTTGGAGATGCTGCGGGTCACCGACCCTTATAACGATCTAGTCAAGGAGGAGCTCAACATTATCCAAGGAGCCCTGGAACTGCGCACCAAGACTGTGGAGGACGTGATGACTCCCCTCCGAGACTGCTTTATGATCGCTGCCGAGGCTGTGCTCGACTTCAACACTATGTCTGAGATCATGGAGAGCGGATACACCCGCATCCCTGTTTTCGAGGGTGACCGCTCCAACATCGTGGACTTGCTCTTCGTTAAGGACCTGGCTTTTGTGGACCCTGATGACTGCACTCCACTCAAGACCATCACCCGCTTCTACAACCACCCGCTGCACTTTGTCTTCAATGACACCAAGCTCGATGCCATGCTGGAGGAGTTCAAGAAAGGTGGGCCCGTGCCTGTGGTGGGGGCGCGGTGGGGAGGTGCTGCTCGGTGGCGGTCGGTGTCCACCTGCTTGCAGCAAGGGAGCTCCACAGCGGGGCCTCCTGCTCACGGAGGGCTGTGGGAAGGTGCTTTCTGGACTGTGAGTGATCAGTATTTAGACATCTGCCAGATCTGCTTGTTCCCTGGGCCAGAAAGCTGATCCACGGCTGGGATGTGCCCCCAGCCTTTTTTCCCCCACTGCACTGGGATGTGTGTGTGGGCTTGGTGCCAAGCAAGGTTGTTTTCCTTCTTGATTTTTCCACTCATCTGTCCGTTATAGTGAGAACCACTGTCGGGAATCCGCACCCATTCCTTGGCTGTGTCTTCTCTGTGCTTTTTCAGCTGGCCTGACTGGGAGGAGTGGGTGGGCTGCTCGGTGCCTTTCAGGCTCAGTGCACACACGTGCTGAGATAAACAAGGCTTTTTAGCTCCATTCATAGGCTCAGCCAGCCGACCTCAGCTCTCTGCTCGCTCGTGTTCCAGTTGCTTTGATTGACACTTTGATCTTGTAACTCATGAATCATTTCAGTGTCTTATATATCCCAAAGCACCTGTTGGTGCTGCACTTCAGAGTTACATCTTTTTTTCCCCAGGCTACCCTGTGCTTCAGGACCACAGGCTCAGCAGACATGTGACCCTTTCTACCTCTTTGGTGTAGCTTGTATATTAGTTGCATCAGAATGGGACTGAGGCTTTCCGACTTTCTCTGAATTGTAGGTGGTGCTGACTTGACAAATGCATCTTAATGCTTGTTAGAAGGTCTTGCTTGTGAGTGAGGAAAAACCCTCATTGCTTATGAGTAAGGAATAAACATATTTTCGTTTTTTTTTAAAATCTGTTCCTCTCTGCAAGCCAAATAAGAATGCTCTGTGGCCTGTGCAGGAGGGAGCTTTCAAAGTAGTTGTTAAGTGAAATTTCAGATAGCCTTTCTTTTTCCAGCAAAGGAGTCCGCATCCAAACTATCCGGAGTGCCACCAGACACCTGGGTTCACACCCAGGGAGATATGATCAAAGTACCATGGAACAGCTCAGTTCCTGGGGGGTGGTTTGCTTGAGTGGGGAAATCTAGGGGGGAATATTTGAGCTCACCTTTTATTAACTGCATAAATTACCTTGAAAAAAACCCTTGTGAATTGGTGAATGTTGTTTCCAGATAACTTTAAATTACTACTTAAGTTTCGGTTGCTTTTTCTCCACATGCTGAGCTCTTGTGTCATGGCATTGGATCTTCTTCATCCTGTTTAACTCAGTTTTGGGGATTTGGAGGGTTACCTCAGGTTTATTTCATCTTTGTGTATAGAAGATGAACATACTCCTGCTTTTTACTGACCAGTGCAGTTGGAGTTATCTTTATCTCTTTCAGCCTGCGTGTAGAGATGGGGGAATCTTACTTGGTTTTGGAGGTGTTGGAAGGAGAGATGAGGGAGGGCCTCCCTTGGCTGTGGTTTCTACACTGCAGGATCTGCAGCTTGGATGTGGGAAACTCAATGATGTCACTTAACTGTTGGCTGATTAAGGTGGGATTTTGCTGCATGTGTGAGTAAAGGGTGGTTCTTTTTCCTTTCTGTCCCTGTCGTTCAGACTCCAGATAGCACAATAGGGCACTTAGCCTGTAAGTGAGGCTTGTGGGTGTATTCTAGTTCTGTATGCAGCAATGTGTCTGAAGAAGTGCGTGTTATGTTGGTAGTTTATTTCCCTGGTCTGAAAGGATGGAATGCACTCCTGTGTGTTAGCACAGTCCTTTTATTTAACAGCTGGGAGAATGAGGTGTGCACTTTAATCCTGCAAGAGTGGCTAAGCCAAATTCCTCCTTAGAGTTCCTGAAACTGGTGCTTAAAATAGGATTCTTAAAAATTCTCCTGGGTGGCTTGAAAGGTGCAGACTAGAGATCCCTTTCCCTAGTAGCCAGTCTCTTGCCTGTGCTAGGAAGCATCCCAGTAGCACAAGTTCAGGGTGACTGTTAAGGTGTGTGTTCCCTCCTGTGTGTGCTGAATCCTGGAATAGTCTCTGTAGTTGGGAATTAATTCAGGCTCATTTGAGCATACTTAAATGTTTACTCCAGAGTCACTATGCTGGTTGGTCTGTATGGGCAAGCCCTGTGTTAGGCTCAGCTTTGTCCTAACTGGTTTCCCTTTAAAAAGTGCAGATATAGTGGAAATAAGTGGCTTCCTTTGTGTCCTTTGAAATGAATGTAAATAACTGATAGCTAGCTTGATCTGGCATAGCACAGTGTCTTTTGCAAGAGCACTTCCAACTTTCTTTCAGAGCAACCTTGCCAAATTCCCATGAGAATGTACAAATTAAGGGTGAGAATCAAATTGCATGTTACTCTCCAGCAGAGTGTCAGAAATAAATAAGCTTGCAGTTTTTAATCATTCCCTTCCCATCACATTGATCTTCTGCCACAGCCAGCTTGCTTCAAAACTCATAAGTGTGTCTTCTTTGTTACTCAGGCCCCTGCTACCACTGTTGAGTGCAAAAGGCACTTCGTGTGATAGAGCTGCCAGTTAAAACTTTAATTGATTTGAGGAGAGAGGATGGGTTTTTTTCTAATAAGTTTGATAAGTAGGTGGGGTTTTGAAACTCACATTTTGGGCAGAAGCAAAACCTTCTTAACCTAAATGTGGAATGGAGGCTTACAAGGAGGTGATTAAAATCCAAACATAGCAGGATATACATCCTTGTGCTGTTGCAGAAGATGAAATGGGTAGTTCTGTAGTTGTTGTAGTGCTTAGGCTGAACAGCTGGAGGATTTGGTGGTGGGCCTATTGTTAACATTCTTTGACTACAATTGCAAAATAAGTATCTGTTTCACTTCCATGCTGCCAGGCAAGAAACTTAATTTTGAGAGAGCTTCAGCACATTCCCACCCCCTTGCTGGTCTAATCTCCTAAAGTGTGAATAAACATGATTCCTGAAGCAGTCCACAAACAAGCTTCTCCTCTAAAAAGCATGGTTTACTTGCAAATAAATAAATAAATAGCTTTTGAAATACGTGTGATTTTTCTGTTCTAGAAACAGACTTTAAACTTCTCCTGCTGCTCTCAAATCCACTTGTTTATAGATTGAGCAGACTGAGTGCTTAACTTGAATTCAGTTATTCAAATTTAATGCGAGGGAGTCTAAGGTACCTTTTGTACTGGCCTAGGAAAAGACCTGCCTGACTTTGCTCAGAGCAAAGAGGTATCTCATTTGAAATTATTTCCCTCCCAGCTAATCTAATGTTGGCCATTGCAATAAAGGAGAGCGAGGTGTTACCTGTTCCAGGATTGATTTGTGTTGTGGTTCCTAATCTGCAGCAGGGATTGAATGAGCCACAGAGTCATTTTTTGGAAAGAAGCTGGTGAACTGTCTCCACTGATCTTCTTTTTCTTGTTGACATGTGTGTGGACTTGCTTTTTTTTTTTCTCCCTTGTTTTTTGTTCCTTTTTGACAGTCTCTCTAGGTCTCTGCTTAAATGCTCTGTGGCACTTGCTCTTGGTGCTTTTCACAGGCAGATCTCTGCATGTGTGATCCTAAATCGAAAGGAATTAAATTAATCGAATTCTATTTCTAGCTCCCTGTTTGCTGGATCTACAAAAATTCAGCTTGAAAAGCCTTATGTTGTAATACTGATATTTCAAGATTGGCCCACTTTCTGCAAGCCATTCTACAGCTGTGTTCCTGGTGGCCTGGATGGCTTTGGAGGGCAGCAGTTTCTCAGTTGGAGTCCTCCTTATCTGGGGACTTTGAGTCATATGTTTTGATCTTATTTATATCTGTTTCCACTATTTTTTATACTACAGATCAGAGCTTAATAACCTGTTGCAAAGAAGCCACAATAACTGTGCAGCAGTTCTGATCTCTCATTTTCTTAATCACATGGCAGCCTTGAGAAAACTCCTAGATTCCTTATTAAAATAATTGCCATCTGGAACCTGAAAAGGTGGGGTTTTTTTCCCCTAAAAACATTGTCAGATTCAGCTTGATGATACTTTCTTCAGGCTCTGTTGGTCTTGCATTGTCTGGTTTTAGTAGCATGTGTGTTTGGTGGTTGATTTAGAGTGGACATTGGGGAAAAAAGTTGTCAATTTCTTTTCTGGTTCCTCCTCCCCCTTGAAAGAAAACCGAGTCCCAGCAGCCTGAAACATTTATCTCTGACTTGTGAGTGCAGAGAAGAATGCCTAGACCTATTTCTCTTTTGAGCACATAGATCCTTTTTTGGGAAACAGGTAGGATAGCAGGTAATTCATAGCCCAGGGATCCAAAGTTCTGCATTACTATTGTTGGTCTGAGGGGTTTTTTTTCTGTCATTAGATCACTTAGTCTGAGGGGCTTTTTTGGTATTAGGTCACTTATCTTTCTGGTGCAGCTCTAATCCAGGTTTGTAGGTGGCTTCTTTCCTTCTTTCAAGTTTTATGACCTGCTGAATCTGAGTCCAGTCTTCCCTTGAGTAACTTTGATTTAGTAGGTCTGAATGCTCACTTTCTAGTTTATCTAGCAGGTTGTCTGTCTCCTGGGCACTTTTTCCATGTAACCCTGTGACTGCTGCATTACGAGGAACTGGAAGAAACTACATAAATCCTTTCTGGGATTATGAAAGGCACGTAAAACTTCTTGGAAAACAATATCGTTTTCAAGGCTGCTTAGTTAATAAAAGGCACCTCCTCTGATCCTTTTTGGGAAATTCATATAACAGGGTCAGTGTTGAGGAGGTCCAATGTGGAGACTTCTGTGTGACGAGAGTAGGGGAGTAGTAGGTGGGAAGGAATTTGCCGCCAAGAAACAGAAGTCTTAGCATGCTATGCCTGCAGATTTATTCCCTGAACAAAAATTGCATGTGGGGGTGGGGGTTGCCTCGTGACAAACTGTTCCTTGGCTGTCTGACAGCGCAGCACCCGCAGGTACTGCACTGCCAAGAGCTTTGCTGGCCTTGCAGAGCTCCTGGGGGATGCGTGCTCGTTCCACTGGAGAGCAGCGGATGTGGGTTACTGCAGGCAGCCCTCCTGCTGGTATGCTGAGGGAGAGGCTCCAAGGGGAATGCATCAGGGAGCAGCTCCAGTTCTTCCTGGGCTCCCTACTGGGAACATTTTATAGGGACCAGGAGAAGAGAGGCTACTAGAAGAGCAGTTTTGGTGAGGAGCCTAGCTGAGGAGTCTTTCTGCTGCTGAGAGTAGGAAGAAACGTGTTCCAGGTGGCTGGCAGGGATAGGAGTAAGAGAATTAAATGGTTTGAGCAGTAGAGGTTTGAGTTTGATGCCTGTGTTGGATATGGTTCTTTGATTGCTTTTTAACCAATTGTTCACAATTCTTGTCATTTGACAAACACAAGAAGTTGCTTTTTCCTCCCGTCAGCTGTTTGCTCAGTTAGCAAATGCTTTCCTGTGCTGAAGCTGATGGGAGTGAATTCCACCATAAGTGAACCATGCTCCTATCTGCTTTCTCTGTGTCTGTAGAGGTTATCTGTAGTAGGCACAGATGTAAGCTTCAGGTCAGTCTGTGCAGCCAACAGCATTTCACAGCCAGTTTTGGAGCAGGATAGACCCAAGAGGCAGAATATCAACTTCTGAGCAAATTCATTAGTGTAGGAAACTGATCAGGTACTTTAACCATCACAGTGTCCTTCCAGGTCTGAGGTTTTTTTTGAGTTCTGTTTTTTTTCTCTGCTGACATGAGGTTCTGAGGAGCAGAACATTTTCTCAGTGAACTTCAGTTGACTCTGAGGGCATAAGAACAATAGCAGTGAATCCTCTGCAGTAGGTAATTTCTGGCAATGGCTGGGGCTGCTTAGAGAAAGTATTAGAAAAGAGCCAATTTATTTTGTTCCCCACGGAAGCTTACTGATCTCATCAGGCTGTGATTCAGGAAGTTCTGGGACTAAAGATACTGTCTTTATTAAATAGCCCTAGATGCTTATTTCTCTCTGTGAGCATATCTAATCAACACTGAACCTTTGTCAGCTGTTGCACAGAAACAAACACCAGTAGTGGGTGTCTCCTGTCTATAGCTGTGTAGTGCTAGTGGCAGAGAGAGGTGGGTCTAGAAGTACATTTCTGATTGTCATTTCTGTATGAAGCCATCCGAAGGTAGGTTTTCTTTTGTCAGGCTATGGTATCACTCTAGCTGGTAATTTAGGAAATGAGAGTGTGAACCACCCCACACTTCATATGTGTTATGAGCCCGAGTGTCCTCCCTGTTTTATTGAAGAAATCATTTTAGTGGGGGAAGTAGTGTGGGGGTTATTAGGCTGCTTAACTTGGAGCATCAATGGCACTAGACTGTGACAAGATCTACTCATCTTCCCAGTGTTGTCTGGTGTCAGATTTTGTCTTGCTCACGTGGAGGGCACACATCCTAGTGCACAGGAATTAAGACCTGCAGGATTCAAAGTCTCACTACTTCACCTCCTTTAAACATTTAATGTCTGCTCAATATTAAGAGTCCTAAGTCAGTTGTAGAGCAGCTTAGTCAGGGTCAAGTAGGATGAGAGTAAAAGCAGTGGCCAAGCAGTGTTGAGCGAATCTATAGACCACCAAGCTGTGCTTTTTTCATTAATGCTTAGCAAGAGCTCACTTTTGCATTTGCTTATGTGCCTCTGCAGAGCTGTGGTGCAATTGCCAGTCTAGGTAGGCCAATGGCACTTCTACTGTTGAGTCCCTTCCAATTTCACTAATGGAGCTTGTAAAACTAGCCCTCAGCACAGAGTACTCTGAACCATACCCTAGTGAGTGCGACCTGGCACTCGTGTTAATTTGACAAGGTCCTGAATTACAGCCTACCAGCTACAAATAGGAGTGTAAATACTTGATGCTAATGAGCTACTGCCCACAGCACATGGCTAACAGTCCATACCAGGTGGTTAATCCAGTCTGGCTCCTGCCAAGGTCACTGAGTCATCTCAGGACTATCAAGTGATGGGGTTATGTTTCACTTTTCACCAATATATAATCATAGGAAACAAGATGCATAAATCTGTCATTAACCACCTTCTGGAGGAATGCACCTTTTCCCTTGGCCGGGAAATCTGTATGGCCCAATAGTTGGTAGAATAAGCTATGTTGGGAATAAACTAGGGCTAAGTGTGATGATATACAAAACAAGCATGAGAAGAGCATGTCTCCATTAACTCTTTCCTCTTTTTTTGTCCTCCTTTACTCAGAAGTGTTCTCTTCCCTCTTTATGGCTTTGTCTGTAGTAACTTGCCACTCTTGAGGGTCCTAGGTAGGGGCCCTTGGGAGTCTTTGAGCCATTGTTGTCATGTTTTCTGTTAAAATTGTCTGGGAGCCTTCCAGAGTTTTGGTAGACAGACAGTTTTCACTGAAGTGAATAGCTTGCAGGATTTTCTGCACTTCCATGCTGTCTATGGGGCATCACATAGGTTGTTTGCCTTTGGGGATTGGGTTGTTGTAGTACGCAGCCTGTAATGCCAGAGGTGTTTCTTTGTCTGGGTTGGCTTGCGTGTTGAAATTGGGATTCTTACATGGGTGTTTGTGGTTATTTTTGTGATTTAAAAACATTACTCAGACTTGCTCTTCACCTACTGGTGATGATATCTGCTTGAAAAGATTAGTGAAAGAATACTAGAAAAACAACTTGTCTTGTAACCAACTTGTCTTAAAATATCCAAGCCCTAGATTAAACAGAAACTTCAAAGCAAAGAAAGCTTGTGTGGTTGGGACTTACTTATGTTTCTTTATATTGAAGCATTTCACTTATGAATTGTTTGGTATAATAATTTCAGTGTTTATGAAACAACATCCCTGCTCATCAAGGAATCCTGTTTTGAAGGACAGAGTAAGTGTGATGCCTGTCATTCTGGGAGCTGAAATCTGATGATTGTGGAGGCCTCAGGAGTTTACAAGTTAACAGGACTCAGCTGCAGTTACTAATTAACCACGCAAGAGCTTTGCTCCATCCGAAGGCACTGGGGCTGGGAGATGAATGCATACATTGAGCACAAAAAATCTGTATAGTTATGTTTTCTGTAATGCTTTCTATTGGGATTACACCATTCTTTTGCTGGCAGTCCCAAAAGGAGCTGCTCTTCAAATGAGAGTGGTGTGGTAACATTGCTCTCTGCAGGGTGAGCCGTGTCCTCAGACTGGGCTCCTACTTCTTTGGGGTTCTTTGCCACTGCAGGTGTGAATGAAAGTTGGGGCTTTCTGTACAGCAAGTTTGTTTTTTTTTATGGTGGTATAGCCTCTTCTAGTGATGTGACAGAGCTTTTTGTGACAGCTGATTTTTGTGGAGGTGAACAAAGCTTTATTTTCCCCATTTGTCCATGGATACTGAGAGCAACAAAAATGCTGATTCTGCCTTGGTTGGATACTCTGCTGCCAGCAAACAATTTTAGGAAGGATCTTGCCATTTCTGGTTTTCTTCCAGGACTCCACCTCTAGCTTTCAGAAGATTGTCCTCCCTACCCTTTGCACTGGGGTTTCAAAGTGCAGCCTGCGGGACCCCTTTCCATGCAGCAATTACGTGAGGACAAGGACGATCAGTTGCCTGCTTTTATTGCTTGTGAATTGCTTGTCAGCAATTTCTAGATTCCTCCAAATAGGAAGAAAATCTGCCAGTGTGAACTTGTTCTTGATAAAAATTTACAATCTGGCATTGAAAGTAGGTGTGGCTGTGGGTTTTAGGCAAGCTGCAGGCTTAGTTCTTCCTATCTTGCCTGGGACATCTTTCCATTGGAAGCAAGAACAGCTCTTAGAGTTACAATTCCCATACACAGCAAATGCAGACAGGGACCTTCAGCTGATATTACTGGGCATCTAGTAAAGAGGCTTCAGTTCAATTTTTTACTCTTTAAAGTAGGCCAGCATTGTGAATTAGAGTTACTCAGTAGCTCTAACTTGAACTCCAAGGGACATCACTAAGATTTTGATTCAAGGTGGATAAATTAGTGTGATATATTTTGCTCTGTGAATTTGTGTGGGGTTTTTTTCCCCTGATGTGCGACTGAGGTATGTGTATAGATAAACCTTTTTGGCTTTCTGACTTTCAGCTTTTATTTAAATATCTTGATGCAGTGTGTGGGTATTGGGTGAGGAAGAATCTCTCAAAATACCTTGAAGACTCACTGCTTTAGGTCTTCCTTTTCCTCCAGCAGAATAGAGGAATAAGAGATGCTTCACTGAAAGTTGGGCCAGTGGTCCTGTGAGTAGCTCACCATATGGACTACGTGGTTGTAGAGGTTTAGGATTTATACTGTTTTTAGATGTGATCTGGTCTTGTTGTGTGCTGGTTCCCTGCCCTCATGGGGAATAACTTCTATCTTCTTGTTGATGTTCTAATTTGCCTGGAGCCTTTTGGAGTGGTTAGGTTTGAAAACACTAATTTCAAAACAGTGAATTTCAAGAACTTCACACTGCTCACAGGGAGTATTTTTTTTTCCTTCTCCTAGTGTTGAAGAATTGCTTATACTGTGTGGATGGGATTTCTCCTAGAGAAATCAAGATCCCTGTCCAAATCATTATCTCTCTTAATAAAAAAGCTGTACAGCTTACTTCAGACTCAACCCTTTTAGTCAGCTGCTGAAGGTTTGAATGCTCACTTGCAAGAGGAATGGGAGACTGTCTTGTATGTTGTGTAGAGGAAAGCCAGTTTCTGGTGTGTTTGTGTTTTCCTGTGACCCTTACAGGGATCACAGCATGCTTAAAGCTCTGATCCTGTCTGATGGACCCAGCCTCTCCATCATAATCAGGACTGACAGTTTTCTAGGTCTTTCTGTTCATTTGACAAAGGCGTGGGGGGGATTTGTGATCACTAGTACAAAGCTGCTTTACCAGTAGTGTGCTAGTTTAATTCAGCTTGTGTTGTGTTGTCTGAAGGCTCCCAAGGAGAACCTGGAAATGGAGAAGTTGCACAGTTCACCCTGTAGGCAGTCTTGGTGGGGGGTGAAGCTTCCCAGTGTGGGAATCCCCTGGGGTTAGAGCTTGAGGAAGGCAGCTGTGGCAGTGAAAAAACTTAATTACCTACTGGATGCAGGCTCCAAGAGCTACAGCAGTCTGCTGCTTGATGCCAGTCATAGAGTTGAACCTGTGAATGCAGTTGTAGTGTGTGCAGTCAATGAGCAAGCAAATAGAGTAGCTTTCTTTTTTCTGCTTTCTTCAGTGCCCCTGGGGTTAAGGGTGGGGATGAAGGTTTCCCTGTGCTGTGTGATGCACTGTGGATGGGAATCCCAGTCTCTGCTCCTCCTCTCTGCATGGGAACACTTGCTGTGCATGGGATGAGAGGTCTACCAGGAGAGCTCTGATGTCAATGGCTCTATTCTATTAATGTTTTTTTTTCCTTTCCAGAGCAGCTGTTTTGAATTTTCCAGTCTTTGCTGTAATCTTTGAACAAGCCTTGTTTTATTATGAGAGAGACACTGCAGAAGCGTGTGGGGTAGAGTGAAGACACGCATACATTTCAGTGTTGAGGACATTTTCATTTCTGATTCCTGGCCTGGAAAGTGGGTTTAAACTTGTTGCTTGCCTGCTGTTTGAACCTGGTCCAGTGGTAAGAGGCTTTAATACATTTCTTCTTTGCAAATCATCAACCTCACATCTTCCAGTAAAGGAAAGAATTTGGGAGTATAGCTTCCAAGAGTAATAGCCTTCTCAGCCCTATGCAATGCACAGGCTCCAACCAAAAAGTTCCAAGGAAAATACTCAGAAAGGGGGAAGTTGTCTAGCTGTAATTCCTGATAGTTTTGTATTTAAATTATTTGGCTTTCCGGAGAGATCAGTACATGTTTTTTTTTTTCCAGACAGACATGCAGCCATCCTGGAACTAATAACTATGTGGACTGTCTTTATCCAAGCATGGGTTAGAGAAATTAAGAAAATATCTCTTACCAAGTTTGTATTGATGATGATCTGTTGTTTGCCATTGTTTCCACTACCTGATTGATCTCTACCTGGAAACACACTTAAAAGTGTTGGAAGCTGTTTCTGTGTACTTTGTTTTCTACTTGAATCCACCTCTTGATCAATAGAAAGAGTTAAGTGCCTTGAGCAGTGCTTGAAAGGTGTAAGAGAGGATGATGAGCAAAGAGACACCATGAAGAAGCTGATGGGCTTGGGGATTTTAGTGGTGTCTGGGTCTGTTTCCTTTGAAAATCACTGGGACAGCAGTGTCCTGTTTTTACAGTGATCATTTGGGAGGGAATTAAATGCTTTATACTCCAAATATTCTTTTAAGGAATGAGATTATCTTAACCATCCTGTCCAGTGCTGCAGTTAGTAGTTGTGACAAGGAATGGGTGTGTGCTGTGATTAAACATGTACTCTCACAGTTAGAGGCAGCATGTAGTTCCTGGGAGGAAAAACTGTTGTTGAGGCAGTGCTTGTGAACAATTCTCCTAACAAAAGGAATTATCATCTCAGTGTTTTCTGTGACTTTGAGGATGATTGGGGCATTAGAAAAGACCCCCAAGATAAGACCAGATGCAAAAGTTCTTACAAATAGGAACAAAGTTGGTTTGGATTTGGTGGGTTTTTTTTTTTTTTTGTTTTTTTTTTTTTTAATCCTTGTAAAACTGAGACTTAATTTTCCTATTCCTGCATTTTTTCCTTCAAAATGGAAAAATGACCCAAGGGCATCAAGGGCATAACTGCTTCAAGTGAGTTGAGAGCTGGGCAAGGATAAAGTGATGGTTTTATCTTTTGGACTTCCTAGCACTGTCTAAAATTGTAGTTGATTGTGATGCCTTCTCCTTGTGCTTCAGTTACTTTGCTGTAGAATGAGGACTCATTTTTATCCCTCATATCAACTGAATTGGTTTAGTGAGAGCCAGTATGTTTCAGCTTGTCTACTGTAATTTAGGTTCTATAAATAGGAGTTTGGTTTAATGTTCATGTAATAGCTTCATTGCATGATGATTGAAACTTTCTTTAGACTGACAGCCCCTCCAGTGACTCAGTTCTTGTTTCTCTTGCCCTGAGTTCCTTGGCTGTTAATGTCTTCAGTGTTTTCACTCTCCTTTTTCAGATCAATGTATAGTTCTCCTGGCACTATTTGTTGGCAGTAGGTGAGGAAAAACAGAAAGAGACTAGGTGAGAGATGAGATGAGGCCATCCACTAGGCAAGTGTGTAGAGACAGTTAAGGTGAATGTCCCATGGTTAGTGCTCTGTTCTGTGCAACTTGATGGCTACTGAAATTGCTGCTGTAGAGTTAATTGTTGGGTGCTTTCTTACCTCTTGCTGACACAGAGTGGTTTGATATGTTGTTTTTTCTTTACTGTGTCAGAGATGCCATTTATCCTTTTATCCTGTGCTGCTTAACTTTTGCTTTCAGACAGTTTTAAATTAATGTCCGATTTAGCATTAATTATGTACTAAATACTTCCCTGTTTTTCTGGGCTGCAAACCTAGTAGGCAAGTCTTTAAGTGGCAAACCTGTTAGTGCTTAAATTCCCAGAGTTGAGGGACATGCAGGTGCCTGTCCCTTTTTCTTGTTGGTGACAAGCTGGTAACCCAAATATGATTAAATATGTTGGCTCCCTCATGAACCAGAAAGTCTTGAGCCCTTAATCCTGGTACAACTGGAAAGTTGTTCTTGCACCATGGACAGGTCAGTTATACCAGAGGGTAACACTGCACTTGTTCCTCACTGCCACCCATTCCAAGGAATCTTCAGCAAGCTGGCTGAGAGGGATGCAGTGACACAGACCCAAGTCTCTTCTCACTGCTGGTGAATCCTATTCGTTTGGGCTTAGTTGGACTCTTCCCTTTTTCCCTGTGGGGTGATGTGATGTGGGGAAGGCACAACCCACCAGGTTTTTTTCAACAATTAAGGGGGTGTGCAAGAATTCTCCTTGTGGTGGTCCAACCCTGCTCTAGGGTGGTGCCGGCAGCCTCCTCCATATGGCACTCAGTGTGTCCTGCTTTTTCTGAGGGTGTTGACAGACTGTGCTCTGTCACTGCTCTAGTGGTTGCTCCCTATTGTGGGCTTGACTCTGTGACACAGAATTGTGTCCTGATGATACCATTGTCACTATGTCTCTTTATGCTTCCACTAGTGACTGATGTCCGATTAAAGTGTCTGTTAGTGCAGAAGCTTGGTGTTCACTCATAATCCAGGCACCATTTTTCTTCCATGAAGAGATGTGCTGTGCTTGTGATCATAATGACCTGGCTCTTTACTGTTTTCATTGACATAGGAGATAGGAACAGGAGGGAGGAGCTGAGAGTTTTCCTGCTTATCCCATTCAGAAAATGGATGTGGCTGGGACAGTGAAGGCATGATCCATTTCCTCATCCCTGTCCCAGGAGTTTGGTTTGTGCAGGGAAGGAGGGGACAGGGATTTGACTCACTAAATGGAAAGGTGAGTGAATAGTAACGTTCAGTAAAGTGTGAATTCAGAAGTGTCATTGAAAAAGTTGCTACCAAAAGTAACAGAAGTAGATTTCTAGTTTTAGATGCAATTATTTTTCCTTAATTTTTAATCCCTTTGTGTTGGAACAGGGAGCCAAAGGGAGCTATGGTGGGACCAGGTAGGGCAGCCTTTGCAGGCAAGGAGATGGGAGTGTTGCAACCTTTGAGTTGTTAACCTTTTGAAGTGGCATGGGGTAGATGTCTCATTACCCTGCCTCAACACAGGCACGTTTTATCTGTGACATACCAAGCAAATTGCCTTTTGCCTCAGAGATGGTGCAGGGCTGTTTAACCTGTTTGGCTTCAAGGCAGTCATTCTGTGGATTCTCTTTATCTGCCCCTGTGAGGGTCAGGAGGCCTGCAGAGGCCACCCTGCTCTTCCAGGACTGATGTCTGCTCTGCAGGACCAGCACTTAAGGCAAAAACTCCTGTGTTGGGTGAGGGCTTTTTCAGTAAGTGTTTTCAAAAATAGCGGTAGATGGTCCCTCCAGGGTCAGGTGAGGGAGCTGCAATGCTTGAGGGAGATCTGCAGCCTCAGTTAGACAAACCAGGGGCTGCTTGGCCCAAGTATGATGTTTGAAGATCTAACTAGAAAAATTGAATATTAAATTAGGTTTGCGGTTTGATTTTAAATTTAATGCTAAATTCTGGTAGCCAGTTGTCATCTGGTTATTTTTTATTTCTCTATCAGAATAAGCTGTTTTTAACATAAATGACTAACTGCATTAGTGTCAGTCAAAATGTTAGCTTCAGCATGAAGAAACAATTGATCTGCTTCATCATCACTGCCAAAATGCATCTCTGGGTACATTTTTCTTGGTATGTCACATGTCTGTAGCAGGTGGCAATAAGACTGAACAAAGCTGTGAGCATTTCTGTTTGCTTTTTTTTTTCTCCCAGCTATTGCAAACTCCTGTGAGATGTCTGAGACAAGCCTTTATATAGGGGTGGTTGAGGAGAATCCAGAAGCCCTGGGAAGAGTGGGAAAGTAAGAAAATGCAATTGTTCAGAGCATGGGAGAAGTTTAAAGCATAAAATACAGAAAATGAAAACTGTCCTTAAAAGAAGAGTAAAACCTACTCATGAGAGTAATCATTGAAGTGTCTGACTTCCCTCTGCTGCACTTGTCACAGCTAACACATTCCTGCCTTGCTGTTTGTGCTCGCCTGTGGTTTTGGCACATCTCTGTGATCCATTTAATGTTACCAAAACAGGTGCCACATAGACACAAGCAAAAGAGCTTTTTTCTTACTGTTCCACCAAAGGATATGACTCATTGCTGAAGGGATGGTTCATTTAGCAGAGCAACTAAATTAAAAGTATGGAAATGTTCAGGGTTTCCACTGATAACTCTTCCTTTTGGATATTTTCTGTGTTATGGACACAACTTTTGACTGTGGGCATTGGTCTATTAGGAATTGACTTGTGCTAGGTTTAATGTATGTGAATCTCATAATGCAGGTGACTACTTGTTAGTGGAAGTTGAGCTAGATTTCATCCTGTAGAGGGTTATTGACTTTTAATCTGTCAGCTAATTCTTCACTCTGTTTGGATGTTGTAGTTTTGAGATGTTTTTGGAAAGAGTGCTGGGAAAACTTGCAAACATTTTTCAAACAAAAGATGGTTTGTCTTCATGGCTGGGAGGGTTCATTTGGACACTTGCTCTGAATTTCTTTTTTTTTTGTTTGGAAAACTGAAGTTCTTAGAAGTTAGATGGCCTTGGCTTTCTTTGTTCTTTCCTCTGTCTCAGACATCTGTATCTGCTCTCTCACCGAGCTCTTTATCTTACTTGGCTTTTCTGTGGATGCCTGGAGGCCTTGGCTCACATTCTCAAGAGTGTCCACTGGTTCAAGAAGCCATTGCTGCTATCAAATTACCTTGACAGCTGTTGTCCCATTTCATATTTGCCATCCCCTCCCCCTGGCTCCCTTGTGATTTTTGGCAGAAGCTGTGGCTATTGAGCAATAAAACTTGGATCTGAGAATCATGTTGCTGGTGGGAAAATGAGATGAGAGCATACTAGTTAATGCCTTGCAACTTGACTTCTTGCTGATGTATAATCAGTAGCATCTTTATTTGAAAACAAAACCTACCACTAGCTACTCTGTTTGTGGATTGAGCGGATGGTTCATTTACTGCTCGTCTGGAGTTGAGCCATAGGTGCTGGTCTCTTAAAATAGCACACTCTATACCAAGATGTTTATGACCAGACAAGCTCTTGATTTGGAGCCCTTGACAAGTGCTATGCCTGAGGACTGCAGAACTTGGATGTTTGTGTTAATGAAAGTAATCTATAAGGGCACATCATCTCCATCTCAGTTTTATCAATGATCCTGTGTGAAACCTGGAACAGAACTCCTGTGGTGCTATTTATTTACATATTAGAGATGACCCTATATGGTCTTGCTTGGATTTGAATTAATAAAATATGGGTATAACATTTGTGGGCTCTCCTCTTGTGTGTGTTTGGGGATTTAATTGCCATTTTTTAAAATGCAACACAATACTTTTGACAACTGACAGAAATGGTGATGATCTTGGGGCCAACCATCATAAGAGAGCTGTCATCTCTGTAAACCTCTCCTTTGAAGATGTTTTGTGTTTAGTTTGTCAGTTGTTTGAAAAGTTGGCTGATGCATGGCATGCTTTAATCTCTACTGATCATTCCTCTTGTCCCTGTTGGAACATGTTATCAACTAAATTTTGTGTAACATACTGGCAAAATTAGGAAGGAAGGAAGGAGCAGATCTTAATTGGAAAGATGACTGTCAGAAAACAATTAATGTATCCGGAACACTCAGTTGAGAGGAATGCATATAGCAAAAACATATGAAAAATTCTTTTGCTTGCAATGTGTTTGATTTACTTGCTGATAACATCAGTGTGAAATGTAAAGCTTGTAAAAGGCTGGATCAGACCAGCCTTAGTGCTTGTCTTACAGCTCCTAAATTGCTGTGCCAAAGTAGGAAGACTCAGTTCCTACTGAAACATGTGCTACCCTGTTTTGTTTGTGTCTGGGGAGAAGGGTACTTTATGTATGAGTGAAATCCTGAGTTTGGAGTGGCTGTAGGTTTGAGGGCTGGGGCCTTGGTGCTCCATCATGCTCAGAGCCAGTGGATCATTGCACATGATATGATATGGTCTCAGCATCTTGCATGCTGTGGAGTCCTCTTGGGCCTGAAGAATGGCTGGGGTTGTAGTGGGTTCAGCTGTGAAGCTGGGAGGAAGCTTCGAAAGCAAGAGGTCAAAGAAGATGTCCTAGGCTTGGAAGATTGCAATTACATCATATACCCCCTGGAAAAGGAACAGAAGTAAAATAGAGAATGGATTATACCTAGATGAAAAAAGCATAAAGCTGTAATGTTTGAGTTGCAGGGTGGGATGCATGGGTTTTCTGGTGACGTGGGGAAATAACATTTTACTGACTATCCTTTTTCCCCCCCTGAGCGAAAACAAACACTCATAACGCCTCAGTTTGGTGCAAAACTTGATTTAAGCAGGGTTGTTTTTGTTTGGGTTTTTTGATTGTTGGGTTTTTGGTTTTTTTTTAAGGAAAACGGTGACGATTTATCCTCCCTGCCCCACATTGCTTGCTATCCTGGCATTTAGCATAGGTTTAAACAAGGTGCTCCTTGGCCTGATCTCCCCGTGGAGATTTCAGAAAGTGCTGGAAGGCTTGAGCTTCCTGCGATCCCTGGCATGTCTTCCGTTACGCAGCTATGGTTATTGTAGCAGTAGGGGACTTGTTAGTTTTCCAAGTGCGGTTCCCAGCCAACGTGTCTGCTCTGCGGTGTAGACTCCTGCACGTTCAGTGTTAAAATAGTTCTATAGCTTTCAGGCATCTTGCATTTCAAATATGGGTGGAGAAGCAAGTGTTGGCCTTTAAGGCAGGGGTTTCAAAGCTTTCTGATATCAAAGGCCATGTTGACAACTTGGCAAGCACTTGTGGGCTCAAGTGTGTTAGATCTTTAGGATAGGAGCTGTCTTGCTGCAGGCATTGGGAAGGATGTTTTGCATTGTTTAAATGTATTGTCAGGTGTATTATGTCCTTTCTCTGCAGTGTGGCTGCTGAAATGTCTCCTGCTTTTGTGCTAGGCTCAGCTCACTTTCCCAGCAGCCAGGGAGGGGGTTAATTTGCTGTTAAAGTTCACTCCAGCTTGTCTCTTGCTGTCCAGTGTCTTCTCCCTAAAACTGCTCCTGTGGGGAATCCCATCTCGGGAGCCCTCAGCTGTAGCAGCTCACCTGGTGGCTGGCGAGGGTGGAAGGGAGCGTTTGGGGAAAGCATTCAGCTCGGCTGGCAGGTTACAGGGTGGGAGGGTGCATCTCAGCTCTGAGCCCTTTGCAGCCCTCTCCTGGGTATGGGAAGCAGGTAGGGTCCTGCAAACGTAGGAAGGCAGCTGGTTCTGGCAGGGCAGAGCTTGTCTATCCTGGTCAGGGTCTCAGAGGTCTTACCAGGTTACTTGCTGCTTGTTGACTGTTTGAAATACCAGCATGTGTCGCTTCCGCTCTGCTCTTGTGCTTCCCAGCCTCGCTGAACTGCAGCTCTGCCTCCTTGCGTTGGGTGCATTAGCTGCCTTGGTTTGCTGTGGGATTTGAGCATCTCTGGGTGCTAGACAGACTCTCGACCAGTGCTCAATGCACTGTGCTTGCATCTATAAGAAGTTTAATTTTCATTTCCTATGTGAGGCAAGTGAATTGCAGAGGACAGTGCAACAGTGCAGTGCAGAAAGAGAAATGCAGTGCACAGGGACATACCAAAGCTTTTCTTACCTCAGCCCTGTTGCAGCCAGTGTAGCTTTGAGGTGTGGAGTGCCACCAGGCTAATTGTTTGAATCCTTGTCTGGCTCACAGATAGAGCCATGTCCCGCACTGAGCTCTGGCCGCATGGCCGGCTGGAAGGAGCAAAGCTGGCACGGATGTTTCAGCTTTTAAATGCAGTCACAGGTTTTGGTCTGAGGTGGAAAGGTACTTTAAGAGCTACATTGTTTTGCATGAAAGACTAAACAACAAATCTGTAGCAGTGTGGAGGAGAAGCCAGTTTTCCTAACTCCTGGTCATGTGCTTTCACCACAAAGACCCCGTTTCTTCTTTTACTTAACTGAAGAATTCCATTAGATCAAAAGCTAGTTAAGGAAAATAGAGCCCCATGTGGTCCTGTGTGGTTACTTAGGCAAGTGCTATTTTTAGGAATCCCAATTGAGTAAACCCTGGCTCTTACTGCTGTTAAAATCCAGGGAAGTAAAATTAAAACTTCTACCTTCATCTCAGCCGCATGTAGGCCACTAGGCCCCAGCCGTCCGGGGTTTTTTTCCCCTGCCTTGTGCCTCCCCCAGCACATTCCCTGCCTTGCGGGGATTTTTGCCTTTCCAAGTGAGAGTTAATCAGTTCTTTGGGCGTGGGAGATTTGGAATAAGGCAGGTAGGAGTTGTTCCCAAGTTGTTCCCCTTGTTAATGAGCGCTTGCCCTCCAGTCCAAGGGTTCGGCCTAACCCTGCTCAACTTCTCCTCGCTTCAGCTTTTGTGTCCCAGTTTCACTGATCTGCAGATGCTTCTCGCCCTTACCAAGAGCAGAGAGCCCAGCCTTGCTAAATGTGACTTGTTTGCAGTTCTTTCCTTGTGGTGCTGCTGAAGAATACTTTTTGCTCACAAAGTTTTGTACACAGACCTGCTAGACCTGCCCGATAACATTTGGGATGATGGACATTGATAGAAGTAATACAGTTTGTTCTTGAATAAAAACATAAGAATACAGTTTATTTTCTGGAAAACAGTTGCCTGATGGTGACCAGATACCTCTCCATGACTTCATGCCGCAGCTTGCAACATGCAGAGGTTTCATTGGTTATTTTTGTGAGTATTTTTCTGAGCAGAAAAGTAGCAGAGAGATAAGGCAGAAAAAGAAGCTAAACACTGAGGAAGCTTTGGGTGTGTGGCACCAGGAGAAGCCTGCTAAAACTTTTTGAGCTGGCTGAAAACTGCAAGCAGTACTGTGTTTGATTAATACTGCTTGCACAAATTACTTTTCCATAATTTTCTTTATTTAAAAAATGCGAGGAAAACACTCTGTCACAATTTTAAGGCCCTTTTTAAGAGCCTGGAGATTTAATTAAAGGACTTGATTCAGAAGTGAGAGTGAAAAGTGTTTTGAGTTTGAGAAGACCCTGTGTTGGCTGATAATTTTCTCCAGGTTGCACATCTCTGTTTGGAGAACCCTTTGTTTAAAAACAACAGCAAGAGCAACAAAAAAAGCTTCTGAAATCTTGTGTCAGAGCTGAATGCATTGCATTACTGGCCTGTATGGAGAAGACACGGCAATATTCTGTGAAAAATTTGGGATCCTTTTAAATGCTGAGCAAGTAACTGCTGACCTTTTAAGCTTGATTGACATTAACTACTTCTTAATGTTTCATGTCAGAATGGGAAATTAGTCAGGGATGATGTTTGTCTGTGTTGGTATAAATGCAGTTATATGAGCGGGCAGCGTTTTCATAATGCTTCAGTTTTTTCCATTTAGAGATCTGGATTGAGTTTGGCCAGCAAGAGTGATTTTACTGATACAAATTGCATGTTCCCTTGGGAGCCCCAGGTATGTGTGATGTGTACAGAAGCCTCAGGTGGTTTGAACTGAAGCAATGCCTTAAAACAGCACCAGGAAAGTATTAGTCTCAGAATAGTGGTGGATCAAAACATCCTTGATTGTGCTTAGAGTGTGGCATGTACGGAGCTGCACTGCTGTGTCCTGGGTAGTATGGATGTGACTGTCAATAGATAAGGCTCAGGATATTTAGCATATGTATAAGATGTGTTGGCTAAATTACTCTTTTTCCACATGTGTCATCAGCTCTTTTCTATAGCTGTGACAGTCAATCACTTCCATAGGGCAAGAGGGTCTTCAGATCAGCATGTGAAATCCTCACATGCAGAAGAGTGGTTCTTGTGACTTTTGGGGATTGTAGTTGTGACCCCCTTTCATGCTGGGAGCCTCAAGTCTGTTTCAGGACACCAGCTTCCCACTGTTTTCTTCATGTCCTGTAATGCTTATTATAATACTCTCATCTATAAAATTATTCTACCTAAACTTAACTTTTTGCTGAGTATTTGTTCACAGAATCCTCAAAAGGAGGATGTGGTTAACTGTTCCTCAGGGCTAGAGTTGTTTTCTGTCTGGACAATTTGGAGGCTTTATGGCTTCCCATCAAAGAATGGAAACACAAGTAAATAATCCTCAATTCTTTGAAAATGTGGAATAGTTAAAGCTTAACTGCCCTTCACATGGACTGGGGATCAGAAGCAGCATCAGTATGTGAACTGCTGCAGAGATCATGTGTATAAAGCTATGGGACTGTGAGCCAGGAATTTTCATCATAAAATATTGATTGCTTCCCTTGCAGAAAAGGAAATTGAGGTAATGTGTTGTTGCTGCAGAGTCTCCTTGCTGCAGCTTAGCTAAAGAACAGACCACTGCCACACCACAGAATGGAATTAAGGGATGTGATGTCCTATGGTGACAGCTACTGAACTGACTGGCAAGATGTGACATCGAGTAAAGTGAACATGCCGAACATTTCTTACTTTTGTCCTCGCAATTGGAGATGAAAACATGTGTTCTGATGTTGGCAGTCTGTCAAACAAACTACTTTTGCAAATGTGCCTCTACCCCTGCCTCCAGTCTCACACTTTTTGGGTGGCACCGCAATGGATGACCTTGCTGGCTAGCCTGCAGGTCAGTTTGGTTGTGTGTTTTGCTTCCCTCCTCAGTGTTGTTTCCCTAATAGTATTTTCCAGTGGTTTGATGTTTTTTTCTTAATTATTCTTTGCTATCCAAACCCTATATTTTGTGTGTTTAACCTTGGGTCTGTTTTTACCTGAAAATCCTATTGGGAAATGGGATGATCTAGGTGTGCCTTGTAGGGTGTCTTTACTTTTAAGAAAGATCCTATTTTAAGAACTTGTCTCTTCAAGAGGCAAGTGAGAACTGCCTTTTCAGAGCAGTTAAATCCCAATGGTGTTTTTAATTGTTTTCTTTTGGCAGAAGTTTGTTTTGGTTAGGTTTTTTTGCCTTTTCTTTTTTAAGAAACATCTGTGGAGTATTAGCATGTTGTGTTTTGGAGCATTCAAAGCAGAATGAATGCAAAAGGTGGTTGAATACAGATGCATGGGAGCAGTGGTGTTCACTCTGGCCAAAGTGGGTGGAGAGGGTTAGTTCCCAAAAAGTTGCCTTTAAATGATTGATAGCTTGGCTGATCTTACTTTGCTGTTGTCCTGTTGCCCTGCTACAGGAAGGGAGTGACTGTGCTGCTTCTGAGAGTTTCAGGGGTGTGAGAAGGTGTGCAGAAAAAGGGCTCTGCAAGAAGCTGGCAAAGAGCAGTTCAGCAGCAAGGGTTTAGCTCTTGCACAGCCACTATCAGGTAAAGCACCCACAGGTCTTATTCCCCAGCAGAGGAAATAGTGAATATTAAGCAGAGAAGACTGTGTTGAGAATTACAACATTAAAGAAGATCGCCGTGCTTTGCTGTGTGGAGGGAGAGCTGACTCACACCAACCTGTGTTACAGCTTTGGGTAGAGCAGCTGAAAACTGTGTCACTTCAGCCCAAGAGAACTGTAAGAACAGAAGTGTGGCAATATATTAAAATTACATCAAAGGCTCTGGGAGATTTTAATGAGATCAGCCCCATATTTATTTTCATGGTTAGGAACAGAAATAACTGAATCATGTCATGGAAATATTCTGGAATGAGGAGATGTAACAGCCAAGACTGTCTCTAAGCTGGTCAAAGGATTTGTTAACTCCAGGCAGGCTGCTTCACTTTAGGCTGGTGAGAACTAGCAGACAGAGGATTTAGACAGAACAGAGACTTGTTGAAGGTCCCAAAATGTGAAAATCAGGTGAGCATGGCAGAGTGCTCTTTGCATCAGCAGCAGGGCTGTATCCTCTCTTTACCATTATGTCTCTCTATTAGTCTGGACTTCCAGGATGGATGAATCCAGTGGGCTGGAGCTAATTGTGGAGGTGGTTGGGCCCCAGTTCCCTGTGCCAGGTTGCTGCAGCAGTAGCTCACCTCAGCAGGACTCCTCCACTGCTCCCAGGGCAGCTCTCAGGTTTTCCTTTGTAGATAACCGAAGGTACTGCAGTGGGGCAGCACTGCCTGTTGTTTCAAGGCTTACATTTTCAAGGGTGCTTCATACTGCAGGGGAGTTGGTGCTTTTGTTGCAGCCCCCAGAGGGTGTCAGGGACCACTGCCAGCTTACCATCTTCTCCTGTCTGTCTTCCCCTGCTTTGGCTCTGAGCCTTTTGGTACTCATGTGCCTGTGGCATGTTCAGGGTGCTGCAGGACATCTGTCACTGAGCTGAAGGTGTAGAGCTTTATGTGTGTGTGTCAGCAAACCTTTCCTAATGGTTTGGTTTGAGAAGGTTTTGCACATTCCCTTGCTTTTCTCTGCTCTCCTGGGGCCATGTATGTCACTGCTAGTGCTGTATGCACTGTGTATTTGCGCAGGTAGGAACCTAAATGTTTTCTCCAGGCTTTGCTGAAGGAAGGAGATTTTTTTTTTAAATTACATGCTTTTTTGTTTTTAAATTCACTTTGCCTAAAACGAAGGGAAATGTTACTCTGCTGGTCTGAGGTTTGCTGGAAGAGGGCTGCTGCCTGTGTGTGGCTGTGATAGGGATGAACATACCTGCTCTGGCACTCGGCTCCAGCTGTAGGGTTACTCTGCAGCTTGTGGGAATTATCTTTGTACTGCATTTCTTTGTGCTGCATTTCCGCAGCAGCAAAGGCTTTAGGCACTAGAGCCCCTTATAGTTTTGGGGAAATACATTAGCTCCCATTGGACTAGGTGATGGGTGCATCCCAGAAAGAGCAGGGAGGCCACAGACTGAGCCAGCAGTGAATGCATTTGGCCATACGTTTGCACCTCCCAAATTAGTGTTGAGGCACTGGTGGCTTGCAAAGATGTACATGTTAGGCTGGAGCAGTTCAGTCTTCGTGTTTTTAAGCCAGGCTAGAGTATAGAAATAGAGACCTTGTAAAGTGGAAACCACTTGTGTTTTCTGGGTGACTAAGCTAGGAAGCCTTCAGGAAGATTACTTCTTAGGAAGAATTTTTAAGGTCCTATTTGGAGAAAAAAAAGTTCCATTCTTTCTCTAGCGTCATATTGTTGCCGTTCCACTGATTTTAGAGTTGAGCCTCCATGGTATCTGAAAAACTGTATCTCTTTTCAGGAGCTAACAATATTCTCAGAAGATTTACTTGGTTTTCCTGTCTCAATGTGAAATGCTCTTCCTCTTGCCTTCAGCCATATAACATCTGCCATACTAACATTGTATTTTCTTCAAGAGTGGATTATATTCTGAAACTCAGTAAAGGCACAGGAGAGTTGTGTGTAGTGAAAAGTCCTTTTTAAATAAATAGAAAAGTTGCATTTAAATAGTCCTTTAGAACGTTGGTTTTTTAGATGTCAAGAAGATGCATACAATTTAATGTAGGGGGGCAGAGATCAACATAGCCTTTCAATAAGTAGATAGCCAAAGAGAATGCAAAAATTTGTCTTTAGCCTTGGTTAAGTCAATGAAGAAAGTCTTAAGTATTTTACTTTTTTTTTAATCTTCTCTCCCTTTTGGGCAGATATCACCTCAGATAGGTGAATTCTAAAAGGAAAGCAAAGTAATTCTGTCTCTGAAGTAACTGCTCATGGCATAATGCTTCTATTTTTCCAAAAAGCTAATTGCTTAGAAAACTAAGTCAACCAAATATTAAAAATCAGCATTATTCTATGAAGCTTCATAGTGTAACCTTGATTGTCTGCATCTACCATAAACTTATGGTTCAGTCATTTTTAAGGTCTCGGTGGACTTAGTCTTGTGTGTCTGATAGTGGAGCTTTCCTTTCTTTGTGCATATGGCTTGTTAGGAAGGCTTGAGACAATTCTCTGATCTCTTTCTCATGTCAGAAATGATACCTGATGTTGGTCCTGCTATGCTTTGTAATGCTGACGTTGTACACTGGATTATACCTTACTGAGCTCTGTATTGCCTGGGGGAGGGCCTGTGGTACCTGTCTGCTGCCTGTGGTGAAGCATTTAGGTCAGTGTAAAAAGAACAAACCACAGACACTGCCAGAGAATGAGTAAATATGGAAAGAGAGGAAGGAAGCTTTTTGAAATGTGACTTGGCTCCAAGTGCTACAAATCTTTAGGTACCTATTTGCTGTGAGCTTTGAAGGGAGCAGTGCATCCTAAAGTGGGCTTGATACTAACATGTTTTTGTGGGGTGGCGTTCACCCAGGTCCTGGTCTTGTACATAGAAACAGAAGAGAATTCCCTCTGGGGACTGGACTATCTTTCCTTTTCCTTCTTCAGATGCAGACTCTGTTAGATATCCTAGTCTGACCCTGAAACATTACTTTAGTCTGCCTTACGTCTGAGGAGATGCTTTTCAATTCCAAAAATGCTTTAATTGCCTTCCATATTGTCCTTTTTTGGCTTAAATGGAACATTTAAACATATGATTGCCAAAGATTGAGACTCCAGGCTCTTTAAAGTACAGCATGAAGGTTTTCTTCATGCTGAAAATGCTGCGTTACACTTTGATAGAGCATAATAAAATGTGACTGCCTGAGATGAGCAGTTGCTTCATTGTGCATGACAGAGCAAATCAATTTTCCTCCCATTGCTTTTCCTCTTGGGAGATAACATGCCAAAATAGTCAGTACCCTGTACTATGACTGTTCAGGGATAGACAAATTGTTCACTGAAGTTAGTGGGTTTTTTCCTTTCTATTTTTTTTCTCCTCCAATAATGGCTTAAATAATTTTGCCTTTGGAAGTCTTATAATGGAATTTCAGATATCATAAAAATGTGTTGGGCATTTATTCCTTCACTAAAAGATTTTTTTATTGGCTTTTTTCACCTGTCATCTCAAATGTTTTCTTGAATTTGGGAATCAAATAGGAAGTGTGGCTGCTCTAAAAGGTTTAAGATTGTTGTGGAGAAGGTTTGGCACAGCTATGTATGTTCTGTCTATAAAGAATATCTTCTGGAAAACACAGGTCTTCCTCATTTTCTAACTTTACAGGATACTGTGATATGGGTTATTAAAAGTGTTGTGGTGAACTGGCAAACATAATGTTGCTCAAGGAGAGGGAAATGAGATGCAAATCATTTCAATCTGTCAAATTTTGCGCTGTAGAAAGAGCAGTGCATTCTGACATGAGTCACCGAGTTGTAAACAGAGGTAATGTGAGTATGGGAGCTATCAGTGCACGTCAAGGAGGTGTGCTGGGCTTTGTGGGTGTGCAGGGCTATGCAGAGCAGCGTTTCTACAAGTGGTGCTGTTTGGTTTTCTCTGTAGCACGGCGTACCAGGGAAGGTGTCAGGTTTTCAGGAAGGGTTGAGTGCCTGGTACTTGGAAGACTGGCTCTCTGTGAGGGGTTGGTTTGAACAACCAAGATAGCACCTGAAAAATATGAGCCATAGGATGAAATCTGAGAAGTTCACTTGGCCAGTGGTACAGCTACCTGCCTGTGTAATCTGGTTGGCTGGGGGTTTGGGTGTTGTGTTTTTGTTTTGTTTTGGGTTTTTTTCTTCTCTTCCTAAAATAGCCCTGCTTCTGCTATGGAAAAAGGATGAAATAATAAATCTTCCTCACAAACAATTTCTTGCTTTTCCTGTGGTAGACAACAATTTAAGGGCAGCACAAAGTTAGGGAAATGTCCTGAAATTCTCTGGAAAAAAAGAAAAAAAAGGCATGATCAAGAATTTTATTGAATAGAACTTTGGGTTATGAGAAGGTAGAAGCTAAAATCTGACAGTTTGAGTAACTATCTCATAGCTACACATAAAAGCTCCTATTTATCAGTAACTTTTTTAGATGGCCAAAATGCCACTGTTTATGCCCGCAGATGTCAGATTTGTAATAATGAAATTAGAACCTAGAAATTAGTTGTGTCACAGATGTTGGTACCTTAAAGTGACACATTCAGGGCTTTGTCTTGGATTCCTCTGTAAGACATTTTGCACAACTGAAAGTGAAAATGGTGCATAGGAGATGATGGACAAAGGGATCTTTTTTGATGTGTAGATCACTCTGGGGTTTTGATGTGTGTTTGTAACAGATCAGCAGCTGAAGGCAGAGCCACTAGTGAGCTGCAAGCACAAGAGAGGTTGGTGGTTAAGATGTGTTTAATCTATGCTGGCTCTCTGGGCCTGGTAGGCTACAGGATGCTGTTGGCTCTCTGATGAGGCTGAATTTCAAAGTAATCTCGGAGGTTCTTTGAAGGCTTCAGCCTGAATGATGCATGCTTCACAAAGAAATTAAAACCTGGACTTCAAGGACTAGAATCTGGTGTGTTATAATGATGCTACATATTGTGGTATTATTAGATTTGCTGAAAAGGGGCAAAGTGAATCATGCAGGAGTTGGAGTTTGAAGTGTCTTGGTAAAAATGTATCTTGAACATTGTCTTGTTGGTCTTTCGGTAGTTGATTTGCTAAATGTGTTAAATGACAGCATTTCAGTCACAGTTTTCCCTAGATTGAGCTAAGAGGAGAGGCATCACTTGGTTTTCTTGGTATATCAGACTCTTTTTAGATGAAAATGAAAACATGCCTAAACATGGATGGAAAGATGTTACAGAATGTGACATCTTCTTAGTGATGCCTTTGTGGTCAAAATAGCAACAGTCAGTGGTGCAGCAAAGGACAATGTCTGCTACTTCCACAAAACTGAAACATCAGTCAGGTGACTTATCTCAAAGCTTACTTAAAAAACTTCCACTTTGCCAGGTTATTGCAAAGTGTCTGTTTTGAGACATCTGAAGCCAACAAAACTGCGGGAATGGGCTGTGGACGAATTAGTCCAAAGTGAAGGCAATGCGTGCACGTGTGTTGTCCAGTCAGGCTGATGGTGTTCTGGTCTCCCTTTGTGGAGCTTGGTCCTTGTAACCCAGTTGAAAGATTTCTGGGGGAAAGAGATCCTAGTGTGGCTCCCAGTACCCTTCTGTTCAGTTAGCTTATCAATATAATCTTTTAATGTTGCCTTCACCAGAAGGGGACTAACACAGCATGAGGATAAAAGCTGCTCTCCATTTGTTTTATCTGTAGCCATTAATTAGAAACTGATGAAAGAAACAGACCTTGTTTCAAGGCTGATTCATTCTTCGTAATTCAGGCATCCTGAATACAGAAACACTGTTGCTCTATAGCCAAGTAGAGCATACAGCTGAAACTCAGGTAGCTGGGTTTGTTCACACAGTTTCTGAGGATTTATACAAATTATTTAGATGCTGTGTTTCTGGTTACTTGTAAACAAAACTCTTGCAGGCATTTTGAAAGTTCATACTTTATATATTTGCATGCTTTAATCCTCCAAATGGTGGTATAACCGTGTGCTTAGAGCCTTGGGGGTTTCTAAGTGACTTCTACCATTTATTGCAAATTATTTTTCCTAAATCAAAAGAATTTTGAATCATAAGATTGAGGGAGGAGATTAATACATTAATGCAATATGGTTTGCATCTTTTTGAGATGTGTTGATAAGACTTCTGCTGAGCTCTCTGGTGTGTCAGGAAGGGATTGAGTACGTGTCTTTCCCCACTGGTACTCCTTGTCTAAGAGTAGCAGTCGTTATATTGAAAGTCTGCTTTGTGTGTGTCCACAGATCAGTCACGGTGAAGATAACTCCATCATGTGCTCTCTAATTACAGTGATGCATTCAATATTTTCCATCCCTTCATAGCCCTATAGGGGGGAAAGTAGACAGTCTGTCTAGACAATAAAGGAAACTTAGGCTTGGAAACTCAACATGGCATTATGTTCCTCTGTGGTTCATCTGCTTTCAGCCCTGATTTCTCTCACCATCTGCCTGTACCATTGCCCTGGATTTGCTTGATGAAAAGTATTTGTAGAGGAATGAGGCAGAAGTGTGAAATTACCTTCTGTGTCCCCACGAATGCCACTGAATTTCTGGGCTGTATTCTCTTCCTGTAGCCTCTCTGGTCTGCAGAGATATTTTTCTGTTTCTTCATATATTTACCAGTGTGGGGCCTCTGGACTTCTGAGTTCAACCAGTCTGGAAGGATGTTTTTTACTTCTGAGTGTCAGAATTCTTCTGGAGTTGAAGTTGGAACTGTTGAAGTTAGATTGAGAGAGATCAGAGGATATCCTATGAGGATGCAGACACAGTCTAGTCTGATAAAACATTATCTGAAAGAGACATAACCTGTTATCCTGGAGAGTCTGTCTGTTTTTACGGGCTAGAAAATGGGTGCAGCTACTGTAAATGTGGATTTTAAAGATAAATAACTAGACTTGATACTTGCATGGGTTATATATTGGGTTTTTTTCAGTTTCCTCACAGAGATACCCTTAACCTAATGCTTCTTCTGGTTCTGGTTCCCTTCACAGCAATTCTTCCTGTCTATGAAAAATATGAAAGCAAAGCCAGGAAATATATGGCTTCTTTAAATTGAGGATAGTCCCCCAAACAACCAAACCATTACTCTGAGCAGTCATGGTCTCACTGCTTCTTCTTGACTAGAGCAGAAGCAAATACTGACCTCTGTTATACTAGCATACCACCTNACACTCAGCAGTTCCCAATACACTCTTGCAACAATGCCTGCTTCTGCCAGATTGCTGAACCCTGTCAAAAGCTAAATGTGATCAATCCCGTTGGGTAATTCCTGCTGGAAGACTTTGAATCAGATGGGGGTTCTTCAAGATGCCTGAAGGCATCTCTGCTTATATTTCCTCTCATTTTTTTAAAGCAGTATTAAGAGGCTCTTGGAATATGGTTCTCATCTAATTCACTTCAGTGCCTCTAAGATGAGATAAGGGAACACAGGAACTGGCACAATGTCATAGAATAGTTTGGGTTGGAATATTTGGTAACCAATAGTTTTGGTTAAAGATTATCTAGTCCAAACACTCTAATGAGCAGGGACATCTCTTTACCTTTGCTTAGCTGTGCTAGCACATTTTTGTAGGTATGGATTGAACTTTATTTTTCATAACCCTTAAGTCTGTCCTTTCTAAGGGCATCCATTGGGGTACTTGGTGGTCTCAGACATCCATGTCTGCTCTCCCTGCTCCTCCTAGAGCAGAGATGCAGCCAGGGGAGACCATGGCCTGCAGAACCACTTGCTGGTTCAGGCAGAAATACAACTCATTTGTTTTCCTTCAGGATCCTTTCATAAAGGTGCTTTGCTGGGTAAGCAAAATGTTTTTCTGAATAGGCACATATCCAGTAAGCACCTAAAGCCATGATGTAGAGAGTACTGTGCTGTGGCAAGCAGTCCTGGAGGTCAAGGATGTTCTTTGGGGGGACACATTCACTGCTCTGAGCCTGCAGATTCAGCAACTGCAGTGAATTCAAGTGGTCACCATAATGTGACAGGAAAACTAAGCATAAAACACAAACAAAACTTTTCTTGGTCTACCATAGAACAGCAATGTGATTTAAGGTGAAAAAATGTCTTTTCCTCTCTGCTGTTATTTTGTCTGTGTGGTCTCAGTAGTGCAGAAGTCGATTGGGGATTGGAGAAACTGTACACCAATGGTTCCTTCTTAGGCCAATGAGGAGGAACTAAATCCTTCTAGGGTTTATGAGCAAAGCAGCAACACTTTGAGCAGTGTCCTCTTCTTATTTCACCTTGGTGACTAGTGTACGTTTAGCTGGCCTGCCAGAGTGGGTGGGCGATGTCACCTAGTGTACAATTTTATGTCTCTGAGTTGACAACCCCAGGGGAACTGGAGCCTGAGGAAGACTAATGGGAAGCTTTATTGGAGGTTGTTGATGTCACTGAGAGGGCAGGGTCTCTTTCTTGGCAGGAAGCATGTGTTTGACCTTTCACAAAGCTGTGGTCTTCATGCCGGTGGTCATTAATTCCATTCCTTTTAAGGCAGTGGCGAGATTATCTTGATGTCTGAACCTTCCTTGGCTCCTGCTGGATAGCACTGACCTGGGTGTAGTCTGGAGCCTGTTAGTCTGCCTGTAACTGTCTTCTCCTGGCAGACATGGAGACCCGGTGTCTGTTCTTGTATTGTTTGCTCTCTGTAGCTGTCTCTGTAGCTGTCAGGTTGTGTTGACACACCTTTCCTCTTCTCTTAGGTGATCCCCACAGACCAGTGTTGAGTAACCCTTCTGCCCTGAGACTGCCTGACGCCATGGTATTGTCAATACCTGAAATTGAAAGAGGTGCATAAGCTAGACCTGTCACTGAACTGTTCCCTCTCCTCTGTTTCGTACAGGTGTGCTCTAAAATTCATCCTCCGTAAGCTCTGAAAACTGCTCTGTGTTAGATGTGGTGGATTCCTTGGTGTGCTTGGCTAGTTGGTCATCTAGGAAGGCTTAGTGTGCTTCTCCTGTCCTGTATTGGAATGAGTCTTCCTTGGACACAGATCAAGTGAGTTGTGCATGTAGAGAAGATGGAAATTGGTTTAAAGCCTGTTGTTGGGGAAAATCACTTTGTCTTTTCCTCTGAGCCATTGGCATTCAATTGTCCCTTTCCCAGCAGCAATGTCTGCATGGTTCTGCCATGATCCCTTTCCCCCACAGTGTGTGGACAAAACAATAGGAGGTGAAGCCTCAGGGTTGGGTCGACAGAGGTGACAAAACCTGTCACCAAGACAAGCCTTTTTTGTTTAGATGACATGCAACAGTCCATTGAAATGACCATGGTACTGTGGTGTCCCTTGCTGTGAGGGGAATCTTTTTTTTTTTCCCCGTATTTGAAAGATTGTCTCTTGGTATTTGGAACTTTCCCAGACCTTCAGTTTATTGTGTTCTGTGTATAATTATGTGATAGCAGTATCAGTTAACACTGCTTCCTCAGAAATTGACCTCTGCAGGGTGCGAGTAAGGGTGAAAGTGCATTTTGCATTTTTGCATCCTGTATAGTGCAAGTAGCTTCTCATATGACTTGAGCAGCCAAGTGGCAAAGTGGAGGTTCAGAGTACAGCTTGCATCTTTCACAGCAATTGATGTGTGTAGGAAGTGTTTAGAAATTACTTTGAACTTGAGCAAAAAGCTCCTGATGTGGTAAAAGGTACTTGTCCCTCTGTGATGGCAAATACTTGGAATCCTGTTCCTTTGGGCCAACGATTTTCTGAGTAGAGAATCTCTAGTCATTGCTAGAAATTCTTTGGCAACTGTAAAATGGTGTAACACTGCAGGTATCATGGCTAGAATTAGGAAGAAGCACACCTATTAAATTGTTACTATTCTGGAAAGCAGCTCAGCAACCTGCTTTGCAGATACTGACCCTACTGACTCCGCCATCCTTATTCTGCAAGTTCAAAGCTGATAACATGGGTGCTGACTCTGAGTTCCACAGAGATGACTCCCGCCTGACTTCTGTAAATCATCAGATAAAATTGATGTAGTGGCTGTAAATAGACACAAATACATTCTACTTAAAACAGGAATTCAGAGTTTGAATCCAATTGCTTATCTTGGAGCTTTTCTAATATCCTAGGTAAGTCTAAACAAAAATGTTAATAAATATTACAGGTATAAATTGACTTTAATCCTGGGTACAGGATGCAATATGGAAGGGGGGAAAAAAAGCAAGTTGCAGGAACTTGGAGGTTACTTAAAAGACATCTGCTTATTAGAGAGCTGGAAAATTACTGTGATATATAAATACAGCTTCGGTGCTGTAAGCTGCATGCACTGAATTTGGGGCAGGTTAGTAGGGAACAATCATATGCTCAAGGGTTTTCATGGAATTACATGTGCAAATAATAAACTCGTCCATGGAAATGATGGGCCTTAATCCTGCCCCCAGACTTGCACAGCCAGTCAGGCCTCTCATAGGAATAAAAAAGCTGCTCCTGCTCTGCAGACTTTGTAATCTTCAGCTAAACTGTCTGAAGTATCTCACTTCTCTTAAGTTTTGTAGTCAGTCAACTCCCTCTTCATTAAAAAAAAAAAGGCAAGTAAGTAACTCACCTTTTCTCTTTGATTTGGAAACAAAGTGCAGCATGTAACTTGTGCCTTGTATAGCGTGTAACCATGTGTCTTACTTTTTGGTGAGTGTTGTTTAAAATCAGGCCTTTACCAAGCAGTTACAAACTTTTTTCCTGTCAAAACCACTGAACTCCATAGCTTTCAAGCAGCTTGTCAACCACTTACTCTTCCTGTTATAAAATATGTTAACTAATGAAGCTAAGCTGAGGAAAAAATAAACTCTCACTGAAATTAAGAATTCTACTGGAATTCTACTTAAGAATAACAAGGGATTTTTTTTGTCTTATCTGTGCTGTGTTATACCAGAACAATATCAAATCCATAGCAATGTCATCAGTTTGCCAGACTTGATCATCTACTTCACATGATCTCCTGTGAGCAGAGCAAGAAGTCACTCAAAAACAAAGCAGTCTTAAGGGATGACTTCTGCATCGTATCTGTGATGACAAAGAATGAGTTCATGTAATAGTTACATTTGAGTTCAGAATGGAAAAGGTGTGGCAGTCAGCTCTGCAGGTTAAGGATGCATCTCCTTAGCTTACAGCTTGACTATTGATAAGGAATGACCAGGGAAAACTGACCCTCTTTAACTATTTATTCCTGCTCTTTATCTTATAAGATTTCTTTGTGGCTTCACTCTGGACCTATTGCTCAGTGAAACACTGCCTGCAGGCTTGTGTTGTGTAGGAAGGTAGGGGAGGGGAAAAACCTGGTGTATTCCACTCTCTAAGACATTCTCCAGATGATTTAACAGCTTGTCTTCAGCAGCTTTTCCAAATTGCCCTGATGCTTCAGTGGTAAGGTCAGTACCGAGGACAGGAAAAGTGCTGATGGACATTTTAAGATTTGCATCTTTTCTAAGCCCTTTGGAATAAGGGAAGCTTCTCTCTGCTTCTAGTTTTCTGCTCTTTCAAACTACTTGGAGGGAGTTATGTCAGTCATGCACATGTACTCATGTTTACAACTGGACTAGAGTCATACTCTGTTGGGGCAACCTGCAAATTAATGCTGCTTTGATATCCACATCAAATAGGAAGGCATATTTCACAAGTACAGCAAAGCTCCTTGCCTTCTTTTTCAATAGGGCTGAAAATCTGCTGTGGCAGAAGCCTGTCCCATAGCAAGGTTGTGTTGTGTTTCTGGCAACTGGAAGACTGGCTCTTTTGGCCTCTCTTACTTAAGAGTCTGGAGATGGTATAGATTTTTGTCTGACTTGAAGGAAAGATCGATACTGATAATGTTTGAAGATAGTGCACAAGAGGAAGGAGTTGATGAATCTTCACCCTGATGCTTCTGGTCTGATTTCACATCAGACATGTGGGTTCTGAATGCAGCTGGTGTGGGAGCTGTGTTAGAATGCTCTGTAGCCTTGCTGAAAAGGAGCTGTTAATTTTACACTTGTGAAATTTTCATGTGCCTGAGAAGTAAAAGCAACACTTCTTTTTTTACTGGATAATGACCAATAGGCTTGTGTGGATATTAAATACTAAGTCTTACTCTGAAGGGAGCATAGCAGTGATGTGTCTTAAGCAAGAGTTGCCACCAGCTCTTTTCCCTCCATTCCCACAAATTCCTCCTGTGGCAGAGAAATAGGTCTGGTCACAGCGTGCGGAGGATTTTTGGTCATAACTAAAGTGCTGCAGTGGCAATTTCTGTTGTGGCTGTCCAAGCTTATGCTATTTTGACCACCCAACTCTCAAAACACTTGCATGCGAATCCTCCAAAACACTTAGAGCAGTTCATCTTCATGAAGCAATGGCTATTGATTAAAAGAAAACAAACAAATGAAGTCTGAATGCACTAGTGAACAAGATTAACTTTTTAAATGTCAGAAATGGTTATTTTTTCAAAGGGGGGGAATTTATTAGAGTCAGTCAATTTGCATTGTGCTTAAGGACCTATTTTTAAACAGGAATAGCCACATGAATATTCAGAATACTGCTCACATCTGGTCTGTTGTCCCTATTTTATGCCCAAACATAGCAGCTTGTTCTTGTGAATCGCTTGAATTTTGCAAGAGCTGTGGCTGACTTTTTTTTTTCCTGACTCCTTTTCTTCATCCACCAAACATTCAGCAACAGCACTGAAGAACAAATCAGACCCCTCAGAAAGCACTGCTGCTTTACAGCTTGGCAGCAGTCATACACAAGCCAGCAGGAAAATAAAGATGACCTTTGAGATTTGATGCTAATAGAGCATTGTCCTGACCTTGTAATCCCAAATTTCAGAACAAATACCTCTAGTCAGCCTCATTGTTAATTGACACAATTGCTGCTGGTGTGATCTAGCAGTAATAATTGTCTCATGATGGGTTGGAACATCTCTGCTACCCTCCCTGCTAATTGGGGCTGGGTGGGCAGAGCCTGTGCCGCTCAGCAGAGCGTGGCCGGCACTGACAGCCGCTCGTGGGTGATAAGAACACTTCACTTCCCTTGGTACCAAAATTGCTTAAAGGCACAGCCCAAGGGCTAGCACTGTTGAATTTTCTCTTTGTAGATGGACTGCCTAGTAACATAAGCAAAACAGCTATTAATATCTGCAAACAGGGTGTTGAAACTTCTATCTATACTGATTTTTGTAAACCAAAGTAGGTTCTAGTTGTGTTCTGAGCTTCCAACAAGGCATGCCATGCACCTGCTTGGCTTATTGATCCCAGTCACAGCCTGATGGGAGTAGACTTCCCTAGGGTACAGGCAGCAGCTAGATTTGTGCCTGGATGATGCAATTTTTAACGTTGTCAGATCCCTTATGGAGAAGTCTCAGGTCATTAGACAAAGTTCTACTTGGTTGCTGATTTAAGAACCAGGTTGGCACTTCTGCTTGTAAATCTAAAAGACTTCAAACAGAGGAAAACTTACTTTATGATCTGCTGGGGCTGTGAGGAAACTTGAAGTGTGTGAGAGAAACTGAGGAAAAAAATATCTGGAAGTCTTTGTTACACTTCTGACACAGTAGCTGCATCTGGCCTTTCTGCCCCTGGAAAATGAAGTTTAGAGTCCTTAAAAAAAAATAAAATCTGTAGCTCTCAAACCAGCTTGTTAGTTCTTCCTGGAAAAAGCAACATTTAGGTCCACTATGTATGTTGCACAGCACCTTTTGGCTGTTGTATTGCACTAAGTGGTTTCTTTAGTTATTGTTTTGCACTAGGTGGTCCTGTTATTTTGCACTGAATAATTTACATGGTTTGGTGTCCTGTTGCTGCTGCCAGCCTGACCACAGACGATGGCTGCACCGAAGCTCCCCAGTTTTCCGTGAGACACCTGGCTGTGGGATTTGTTTTATTTTTCCTGCTTTGGCTGTCTTATCTCTTCATCTTCCTTTGTGTTGTACTGAGAGCAAGAGATTTTATTTTTGATGGGAAAGGAAAGGGGAAGGAGTAGAACTGAGACTGATTTATCAAAAAGTAGCCAGAGTGTCCAAGCTTTGCCACCATTGCAGTATTTGCTGTGCCTGGTTGCATTCCCACAGCTTAACCGAGACTGTGGAGCTTTTATTGGTAATTAGCTCGTTGTGGCTTTAGGGCTTTCAGACACGAGTAGTTGTTTTCATTGGGGGTATTAATTATGAATCACAAACCTGTAAACAGCTATAGCCAAGAATGTGCACGTTTGCAGATATGACTGTTTTGCTGTTCAGCCCTGGGTTAGCTCTGCACTGCCCTCATTGTTCTTGCAGAGAAGTGTATGGAAAACATGTTTTTAACCTCCCAGATGCTATTGAATTCCTGCATAGCAGTCTCTAAAACTGTGGGAAAAATGGCCTACTCATTTGTTTTCTAAGCAATCTGATTTAAATATGATGGTTTGAATGGGTTGAAGCAAGGACTTTGAGAGCCCACTTCTCCAAAGGCCTTGGTTTAAGATCTTCTTATAAATGCACTTAAAATTATGTGATTTTAATCTTCTGGGGGAGGAGGGAAAAAGAGAGTGTTTACACTTGACAGTCTTACCAGCTTGGCATTACTGATGCTGACTTTATTTCCAGCATTGTTTTCCTGATTTTCTGCAGACAGTTCTTGACTAAGAAATCAAATTAAATGATCTGTGAAACTTGATAACAAATCTTCCTTTTAATTCAGTGTAGCTTAGCTCCTCCTCTTTAAAGTGGGATGGACTTGCTCACCACTCAAAGAGGTAGGATCTATATATATCAGGATTCTTGGATGGTTCCTGTGAGTGGTCAGGTCTAGAAAGACAGTGGATACCAGGGGCTGGAGTGAGAGCTCTAGTAGAGATGAAGACATACCTGCATTTCTGCAGTGGAAATGTGACCCCACGTGGTCAGAGACCATTTCCACTGCATCTCAAACAACCCAAGCTATGGTAACTGCTTTTTATAATTCTCTGGTCATGAATTATGAGGAAGCAAGAACTATTTCAATGCATGTTTGAGTTGTTGACATCTGACGAATACTGCTGCTGTCCTGGGAAGAACAGTACTGTCCTTTGCTAGCTCTTCTTTCATCACGAGAAAAGCTGCATCTTCCTCTGTTAGATCCAGCTTCATGTGCAGTCCATGAGAAAGTCTGCACTAGGTTTAGGTTTTGGGGGACACCAGAATTGGGGGTGCTAGGCTTGCACTTTTTCCCAACAGATTCCCTTTTCCCCTCACTTGGTCTTCTCTTGATTTTTACTAAGAACTCCCCCAGTAGCTAAGAAAAAAACCCCAAACTAAAACATGTCTGACTGACAGATTTTGTAGAGTTAAAAACTGAGTCATAAGCTGGCTTTTGAGAAGTAATTTTCTTGGGTAGATTCTTGAGGTGCTTTCATTACTGCTTATTTCCTTTTTTAAAATATATTTCATGGTGAGATTAGGAGGAAACGCAGACAATGTATGCTAGCTAATTTGGGGTTTATTGCAAAGTGTTTATCTGCTTTAGATTTATGTAAAAGGCTAGGGTAAGGTGTTTTTATCCAGTTTTCTCTCCTCCCCTTCCAAGTCAAGAAACAGATGGCCTGACCTGTGTAACGCTTTGAGTGTTGGAATTGGCATCAGTGTCTTCTTAAGGATTATTTTTAAAAAAACAAAACCCAGGAAGCATGGTGTCTCTGCTCAGTGTGAAAGCTGGTCTGCACAAAAATAGCAGGCTCACAATATGTGACTGAGATGATTCCCCTGACCTAAATAAGGAAAATGATTACCTGATATTTGGAATGTGGCTTTGCTTCTAGCATTTCCTCCTGCTGTCAGGCAGTACATGTACCTACCTTCTCTTCCCTTGCCCATCAGCACATACTTCTCAGCAGTGTTGCAGCTTCAAATATCTCTGCATGCTTGGATGTACAAGTCTAAGTACATCAGTGTCCTGGCTGTTATTGGGAGTGGGGCTGGTTTGATAGGTACACATGCACCAGGAAGGAAACTGATAGAGAGTTGGTGATGATGGAAGGTAATCTAGGTATAGGGGGTCAACCACAATTTTTAATTTAGCCTAAAGATTTGTTTCCTTTTTAAGTTAATATTTCCTGAGTATAAAGGTAAGGTTATTGCTATTCTTAAACACAGGCAGTTGATTAATTGTTCTTCACAATGTGGTGGAGCCCAAGCCCAGCAGAGCATAGATTTGTATTTTCTGTAATGAGTGTGTTGATCTCTAAGAGGGATACTGTTGGTGAGGAAGAAATGATCAAAACTGAAATCTGTTTAACACCTGTTAGGTTTTACTGGTGTTGTCTTTTCAATTAATGAGATTCTAGATTGGCTCTCAAAATCAAATTCAGCTTTCTCTGTGCAGGGTAGCTAAGGAGATTTTCTGTTATAAAACAGGCATCATTACTGTGGTTAAGAGAAAGGATGATAACAGATCCTAAAATTGTGTACTCTGATAAAAAAAATGAAGATAATGGGTAAATCCTGGTGAAATATCTTGGGAGTGGTCCTTGTTTGCATTTGTGATTATGATTCTTGGTAGTCTTTATGGATGTGCTCATTGCTTTTATTGAGGGAAATTGCTGTCACACTTCTAATTTTTACTGAATTTTTAAAAACTTGCTTCACTATTGTTATATGGAAGTGTTTGACCTGAGTTGGCCAGTGACTAGCCAGTAACATACATTTTGAACCTCCATTTGCTCTTGCCATTTGCACTACACTATAAACAGAGCAGGAAAAATTCTGTGGGCTAATTTCTGCTAATAGCAAGACATCACTGGTAGCCTATGAACTGAATTGCTAGGGGCTGAAGGAGCATCCTTTGGAAAGCTGCTGACTGCTTGCTGTGTGCTTCTGTTCCCTTGGCATCTGCTGTTGGCCCTGGGGAGAGAGGAGTTTCTTGGCTGGGGTGGTCTTTGATCACACTTCTTACAGCTGTTTCTACAGAAAACCAATCCAGCTCTGCTGAAGCTGTGGGCATAACTCTGCTCTGTTACCATGGTTTAAAAGTGACGCTATGTGCTTGTTAAACAAGGCTTCGATGGCAGTGCAGGTGGAGAAGAGGGATGGTTTGCTCATTATTGCATTGCTGCCTTTCTCAGGGAGAACATGGGAAGATTACTACTGGAGCAGTATTAGCTGCTTTCCTGTCTTTTAGGATGAGTCTTTAGCCTACTGTAACCACCATGCCCTGTTCTGAGTAGAGCCTGTCACGTCACTTCTCAAGTCCTGCAGGCATTGCCATCTGTGGACAACTGTCTTGCTGCAGCTCCTTCATCTTTAAGGAGCTCCTTCATTTCCTTAAACAAGGAGCTCTGTGGAAAAGTGTTCATTTTGTTACAGCCTCCTTTAAGAAAGAGATGTTTGGCACATTTCTAACCAAAGCCAAGCAGTTGTTGAATAGAGTGAAAGTTGTTTGATCTTGCTCTTGTTACGATATGTGCTACCCTGAGCTGTTACACTGCGAGCAACACTGGCTTTTGTTTCCTGTGGCAGGCCTGCACAGGCAGCTCACTAGGGATAAATAAATAACATGCTAATTGCAGCAGAGCCTGACCCTGGGCAGAAGTGGAGCTGGCTGCCTGTGTCACAGTGAGGGAAGAGTTTCCATATAGGCACTTACCCAGCGGAGTTAATGAGCTGTGAACACACACCTACCCTGATTGCAGTTCACTGCTTGTGTCACCACAGCTCTGTCGCTCTTATGTGCATCCCAACTTCCTCAGCTCTCTGATCTTTGGGATCACATCTGTGCCAGTATTCCGCTTATGTGACTGTCTGTGTGATCATACTTGTTTGCAAGAAATGCAGATTTTGGTGTGATTTAAAGTCAGTTGTAATAATTTTTTAGTTTATATTTG
>VYZP01031410.1:0-27473 GCA_013400635.1 Hypocryptadius cinnamomeus | reverse complement strand
AGAAAACTAATTGTCCTACCACCACCCCAAAATCACCAAGTGAAGATCCTTCTAATATAGCAATTACCTCCAATCGAAAAAGAGTGCGGTGGAAAGATCAGGAGGACTCAGATCCTAATCACCCGGAAGAACCAGACCTTTATACGTTCTTTTGTATTTAGAGCTAAATATTAATGTTATTTATTATTCTTTCTTTTGTATTTTTTATTTTGTGAGGTGCTCATCCAAGGACATGGCTTGGGAACAACTTATCATGTGGTTCCTGTGGATCCAGTTCCTAGCCAACGAGGTGTGGATTGTGCCCCAGCCCAAAAAGAATGTTTGGGTCACCCTAGCCTGTGCGCTGCAAAGGGACCACTTGTGCTTGTCTATGGCCTCAGCGGATGACCCCATGTCAACATGCCTGGTGGGCATCCCATTCACCTTTGAACAATATCCATCAAATGTCCGGGCCCTCATGAATCAAATTAATAAAAATCCCTCTATGCTTTACCGTCCCTATGTTCCGTTTACTAACCCATTGGTTCTCTGGAAAAAGTGGTCAGCCGAGTTGCCCACGCTCGACAATGATCCTGCTGAATTGGAGTTATTAGGTTCGGCCAAAGCTTCATTTTGTATCCAGTTTAATTTTAAACCTTATTACTATCCTGATAGTTATACGACAGTTAAAGTGTACTGGAAGGAGTTTCGAGCGGCATCCTGGTGCAATGAAATCACTCACCAAAATCTGCCATCCAGTGAGTGTCAGGTGCCCTTGAAACTCCCGAAGGGAATATTCTTAATTTGTGGGCAGAGGGCCTGGGCAGGGATCCCCTCTCTCCTTTTAGGAGGTCCGTGTACCATCGGGCAGCTGTCCCTGTTTTCACCCAACACCACCCAAATTTTGAATTGGCAATCCAAAAAGGTAAAACGTGATGCAATGCAATTGGACGAGCATTGTGATTCAAATGTGGTAACTTGGTCCAAACCTGCAAAGGTTGCAGTGCCTGTATTTTTACCTTGGGTCACTGCAGCCAAAGCACTCGGGGAATTAGGCCACCTTGAGTGCTGGGCTGCAAAACAGGCCAATTTAACATCCAGCGCGCTCAGTGACCTCCTAGAAGATGAGGAAGCAACCAGGAAGGCGACGCTGCAAAATCAAGCGGCCATAGACTTTCTGCTTCTTGCGCACGGGCATGGGTGTCAAGAATTTGATGGTTTGTGCTGCTTCAACATCTCGGACAAGAGCTGAAATATCCACACCTCCATCAATCAAATGAAAGATCTGATAAAACAGGTGAAAGAAGAGACTGGAAACTGGTTTTCCAATCTGTTCAGCGGCTGGGGACTGTCTGGATGGGTCACCTCCCTTATCAAGGACATTAGTTTAATACTTTTAGTTACATTCTTAATCTCTATTGCCTTTGGAATTATTAAAAGATGTTTTCTTAAAATAACCACACCCACAGGCCCAACTCCTCTGAGAAATTTGGGGGATGAGACCCAAATTTAAAGATGATTTCAGCAACAATCAGCTATTGTTATTGTTAATTCCCCAAAACAAAAAGCTATCAAAAACTAAACAAAAAAGGGGGAGTTGTTGTGGTGTGTTTTTGAACTTTCCATTGTTTGATTGTAATATGTTGAATTTTTATAGATTTTGAGATGGTTTGTTCCATACCCCCTATTAAGTTTTGAAAATGGTTCTTCCTTGAGTTGTTTTCCCCATGTTTTCCCGCCCTTCTATATGTCAATCCTAGTGTCGCTCTCCTTCACTCCTCCCAGGTCTGTAGATCCTCCCCATGTCAATCCTGTAAACCCAGCCCCTTTTACTAGAAACGTCTATGTCAGTTATGTTGTTCCTTTGTGCCTATTTGTAGATTATGTATTCACCCCTCCTTCCTTACTGTTNATCAGTAAGTGCCACAACTACACATCTTCTAAATACCTCCAGAGAAAATACAGACTTTCAAAATTTCTTGTTCCTACCCTCATTGCATGACAGCTAGACATACACCAGAGATTCTCATATCTGAGCTTACAGAAACAGGTAAAAAACACATACTGCATTAAGACATAGAATCGAAAAGTGACTTTCCCTACATCATTCAACCTGTTTGGAAGCAAGCTGTGGAGGAGGAGGCTTTAAGCTGAAGGCACAGAGTCATCTAGTTTTTGTCTTGTCCCCTAGGCTATTATTAGTTCAGCCCTGTCTGTACTGGTTGAAGTCTCATCTCTGTGATGTCAAAACATGGTCTTACATCATTTTCACAGACTAAGTAAAACGCAGTCCTGAAAAGGCAAGGTTATCTGTAGTTTTAGTGCCTCTTACCAGGCTTTGACTGTTTCTCAACATCCCCATTGCACTCACTGCAACCTGTGAGAACTGCGCATTTTCTTGATTTCATTAAGCTTTCACCTCTTAGGTGGTAGCCAGCATAATTTCTCTTCCTCTGCAAAGAGGCTTTGTGAAAGCTGGAGCTGCAGAGTCCAGATTCACCCTGCACGAGCACACTGCAGTAATCTATACAGATAAAGCACTCGGGGTCTGCACCAGGGTGCCCTTGGGGTGCGCTCTTTGGCTGCAGCAGTAATGTGGATAAGAGACAGCAAAGGCTCTGAGCAGCACGTACAAGACATAGATTCATTCACTCTAATTAGACTTATGTCCTCCCTGCCCCCCTGTAAGTCAGGAAAAGTGAGGAAGATGAACACAAGAGGCTTCACCACTCAGACCCACAAACTACCAAGCACTATATAAACTGGAACTCAGCAGCCATAGCAAGATCTACTGGACTTAATCAAAACAAGAAAAAGTGCAATAAACGTATCCCAATCCCCATCTGTCCTCTAGGTGAAAAGGAAATAGTCTTGCTACATATGGATAGTTCCCACACATATGCTGAGAAATAATAATGGTCTGTCTATAAAGGAAGGAGGCTAACATTAGCATAGATCGATTTCAGCTCATTTCAGGACTATTCTGTATGTGCTGAAAAGAAAAAAGATGATGGGACTGTTAATTTAACCACCCAGGCTCTGGTCAGTATTAAAAAGTGATGAAAAATGTAATCACAGCCTTAGAAGCAGGTCAAGGGAGACTGATGGTGAAACTATGGCTCTATTTTTTTTTTTTTCCATAAGGGAAGTTGAAGAGAAAAGCCAATGTGATGAATGTGTTGGCTGTTAATGCCAGGTTCCATAGGCAACAGCCTGAAATTTAATCCTATGAATCACTAAAAGGAAAATGTTTGGTTTAAACAGCTTGCTCTCAGAAGAGCTCCCCCCTCCTGCCCTGAGTCTGCTCCTGAATGAGCTGCTGTTGTTCAGAACATCAACAAAACAGATTAACTGTTAGATAATCTGATTTGAGGGGGGAAGCTCCCCACTAGCCATGCCACACTCTGCTAAAAGCACAGGGCATGAAGAGTCACAAATATTAAGCAGCACAGTCTGACCTTGCCTTTGCACAGTTTGGAACCATTTCTTCTCCAGTCGAAAATGGAAAAAGGATTTAATGTGGAGACAGCCTACTCTTTGCTTAAAATGCCCACATAGAATATGAAAGCTGCTGTCTGAGTTAAGATATTATTCTAGAACTCTAAGCAATGCGTATTATGAAAACCTGCCTTCAGAATGACAAACCTCATCTAACAACAATTTACTTCTAAATGCATAAAACTGCATGTATGTTTTTTATGTTCCTAGGTGGAGAGCTAAACCCCAGTAGTGTCTTTTTCTTTTGCTTCCAGCAGCTTTTTATCACTCAGACCTATTCTCCTCTGTCCTTGCAGTGATCCTTTTCAAATGGTTTTATTTCTTGCTGTCAAGTCAATGTAAACGGCTGTTGCTGAATTACAGAGATCTGCTTTCCTCCACACAAAGAAGTGATTTAAATCATAAAAGACCTACCAGGAAAGAAGCAGGCAGTGAGACACAGCAGCTGCTGCTTTTTTTTGAGCAGCTGGACAACAACAAGCTGACAAAATCAGACCAACACTTGGGGATTTTTCAAAATCTGTGTATTCTCTACTTAATTTTTTCACATTTACACAGGTTCTAAGAATTTATTTTGTCCAGCTTCAAAATCCAACCATTATTCTGTACGACTTCAAGTATTTTGCAAGTGTGATGCACTACAGTAAGGTAAGTAAAGTACATTGCTCAGTGCAGAGAGGAAAGGAGATGTGCACATAGGTACTTCTGAGGTACCTGGTTCTGAAAGTCATAACCCAGCCTTAATATTTGCTGGAACTTTCCCAAACATCTAGGACAGCCTTGGACTAACCTGGTCCATAGGGACTGTGTAGACAAGGGATTTTCACTCTGTAAGCCTGTTTAGTACCTTGAGGGCAAAGGCATGGCTTAGCACAGGTACCTCAGAAATCACTGCACCATGGGAGAATAGAGGAGCATGATCTGCTATGCCTGGGCTGGGAAGGGGTATCATAGAAGATATGCCTATCTTCTGCAAATTTCTTTGCCAGACACAGACTGTGATTTGTAGAGCACCTCCTCCTTGAGCTCACTTCCCTGCAGAGGCATTAAATCCATCCAAAGCTAAAAAAGTAGCATCCAGACACTACATTGCCAGTGTAAACTCTGCTACCTTTGTTTAGGCTGCAATGTTATATACTGGAGGACATGGAAGGCATCTCAGAATTGCTGAAATTCTGAAGAACTGACAAATACTGACAAAAGAGTTGACTATGTTGTTTAATAGAGAGCAATAAGTACAAGAAGAATTTTTAAGGCAGCCTAAGGGACTGATTTAGTGCATATGTGTAGGACCACTGGATCACAGCTGAATAACAGCACTGACATCCTGTTGTGCACATGATGTGCCCAGATGTGTGAAATAAAATGGAGCTGCAGGAAGAGTGATCTTCGAGTTACAGTACAAACAGGCAGCCATCACAACATCATCCACACAACACATTTGTGGAGAAGGGAGAACAGGTGCACATTTGGCACTCATTAAGAGTTAGTGCCTGCAACGAGAATCCTTGACAATTAATCACAGAAATTTCCATTTTCCAAAGATGTTTAGTCATTTGGCCATATATTTCTTACACAGCCTTTAAAAGAAACTGCTCTATGTCTGTATCATAAGTATTTGACTGTCTCAGTCTTTTAAGAATGGAAATTTATTTAGCCAACAGCTTATTAATAAAAAGACAAACAGCTTCCTCCAGATGTTTTGGTTCTTTGTCACACACAAACTACAGGCAACATACAATGAAACAGTACAGCAAATTACCTTATATCAGCTTAAATTATATTAGTATCACATTCTATAGTAATGTAAAGTATAGGTATATCTTAGTAAAACCAACATTTTTTTCTCCTAAGCAGATATGAAGTATTAGTATATTCCCTTTGATGTCTATTCTCATTCTGCATTTAGATATGAGTAACTCTGTTACAGCTCATCTCATATAATTGTTTAGAAATTTTATCATCATCATCATCATCACAGTGTTTTTGCTCAGAACAGTATTCTTCTTTCTTCTCTAACTAAGAAGTGGTTAAAATATAGGAGCAGAAACGAATGGTGTGAGGATTCATGGACCTGATGACAGATCAGACAACTAAAAAATTACTTCCTGTAAAATGAGTCATCCATGTGAGTATAAAATGAAAACAAAAATCAACATTTCATTTCTATTAAAAATATTAATAAAGCATTGGTGGAGAATGTAAAATTAAACTTTCTGAAAAAAAAATTTATTAAATGTCTTGCCCTTTCCATACATCTTCCTATCCAAATTCAATGTATACTGCTTTTTTTTTAATGTAAAAAAAGTCAGAAATCCAAATTTTTTCTATGATCTAGGTTAAAAGAACATTCATTCACCTCTTCTAAATCATTCCGCCTTCAATACAAGATGCAGCAGAACGTGGCCTTTTAACACCAGCTAAGATGGGGCTTTTCAGAGTGCAGAACACACAAACAAGGAGTGGATCCAATGAAAACTATTATGGGAACTGTACTATGATTCTAATTACAAAGATCACTAATCACAATGGACACCTATTACAAACACTATTAAATATACAAAGTAATATTTGAATGCTTCATCACATTATGCTCTAATGACAGAAGATCTCTCCTGAATCTTGAGTGTACTAACTGAAAGACTCAGAAAAGATGGAGAATTCATGATGGATGAATACTCAGAAAAGATGGAAAATACTTGTTTGCAGTGGGATTAAAAAGCAACAAGACTCCACCTCAGATACTAGAAATTTTCTTCATGATCACCTTGAATAATAGTTAGGGGCCATAAAACTGAAGAGGTCTAATGTTATCATTTATGAGCTGAGAGGATTTCACAGGTTTTGTGTGTTAGAAATAAATTTCTCCATGCCTTTATTTTAATTTCTGAAGCACATTAAAGAAAAAAAATAAAAAGAAAGCAGGATGGTTCAAGTGCTGACAATTGCCAAATCAAGACATTTGAATCTTGCATCAAGACAAAAACTTGATTATTTCTTTTATTTTTATTTAGGACTTTTCTGCCACAATAGCTCTATAGACTTGGAGAAGTCATACTACCATCAGACATTTTAAAACAGGAGGAGAAAATCTTTAAATTGTTTTAATTTTTTTCTCCAGATTTCCTAGTTTCCCTGTTTTAACAAGGTCTTAGAACCATTAGTATAATCTGTGATATAACCAAGCATGAAGTCTGTAAAAGATTTCTCCATCATCAAGCAAGCTCTTCTGAAACTGATGCTGTATGAGAAATATTAGTAGAGATTTAAGTATGCAGAGCTGTTGTCTTTCTATTACTCTCTATCCATTACATCATTACTATTACAGGTTTCTACAAGCAAGCACCACAAAGCAAAGAATAATGAAAAAAAAAGAAGGGAATAAATCAAGGGAAAAGAAAACTGTAAGTTGACAAAGGTGAAGAACCCAGCTTCTTCTCACAGAATTATCTCTTTTGCATTCAAAACATGCGGCTTCAGCTGGAATGCTTATTATAAGTAGTTGTAAAAGTGTTTTTGAAGTCAGAGGTTCCTGCACTTAAACACATCCAGATCTTCCCAGGATCACATATTATATATTCCACAGTGCCTTTCACAGACTCAGCTGTAGGTATCACTTCAGCACTTTTTTACTGAAAAGCAGCACACATTAAAATCTCAGGGAATTCAGGTACTCTACTTTTTCATGCTCTGTCTTTTGAGACCTTTTTATGAATAATTCATTAACGGGCGAGTGAAAAAAAAATAGAAGGGAAAGGTATAAGAACTTTCTCCTATCATGTACAAAGTGTAGAAGACTGAGTTTTCAGAACAAAACCAGCTCCTCTTTCTAACTACATGCATATTCATAACAGCACAGAGGGAAACGACAAGAAACAGTACAGTTTGTACCTTACATTTCTGTGGGGATTCTGTAACAAGCAGAGTTAATCTTAAAAACTTGAAATCATATTGTGGAAATGTAATGAAAATCTTAAGTGTACCCAGAAATTAATGTATTGGGCTTGATTAACTTCTAACATAATTGGAAAACTTGACTGTGATGGGAGCTCTGATTTGGGCTGGAAAATTCATGGAAGGACTTGGGTGGTGGCTGTGCTTACTCCGTAGTGACTTTGGTCTGTCCCTCCCACATACAAATGTCGCTGCAAAGCAGACTGGAGAACACACAGCCCTCCAAGTCTTTCCTGAAATAAAACCCCACCTCTTTAGGATCCTGCTGCAGAAGCTGCACATCCTCACACCTTGCTGAAGCTCTGAGTAGCCACAAAGTATTCATCAACTATAGGATGTTCCCAGTGTACGATGCGCCAGCAATCTCTGAAAGAGTGGGGGTGCTGGGCTTGTCCAAAGACACTGATGAGGTTGAGGAGAAGATATCCCTCTTTTTTCCAGAAACAAGTCCTCAGATAAAAATGATCTGAATGGCAAGCAGAAGAACTAAGGAAATGAGAGGAGAAAGGAAAAAATAAGTAGTTCTGCATGAACCTCCCCTTTTCTTGTTTCTGGACCTCATAGATTTTTGCGTAATAAAAAGAAAAAAAAAGCCTTAATGAAAAAAAAAAAGTGGAAACTTACAGTGACTACACTTTCAAGTCTCACACAGAAAAGAAGAAATCTACACCAATTTATGGTCTCATTTTGAAAAACTGCCAGGTTGAAAAAAACAGGTTAGAAAGAGGAACTTAACTGATGAAATTTTGAACGATGAGGGTTGGAGTCTGCAATGAAATAGGTGACAATGAACTACATCATTGGAAGTAAAAAAGTACCTTGAAATACAATAAAATTCATAGCAGGGGACTGCAATATTCATGGTGGGTAAGAAAGGGAGAGGAACATTAAAAATATTATTTTCAACTTTTTTCCTTTTATTTTCTGACACATTTGCAGTCATTCTCCAGGCATAAACAATGCAACATAAAAGTAAATATTAAGAATAAAAATCCTACTCATATTTAATTAACATTGTATCTCTTATACAATGTTAATTATATTTTTTTTTATTTAAAGAAATTTAACTACATGGGAATCAGAGCTCTTAATATATTATAAGAAGGAGGATTAATTAGCATCACTACTTCTTCCATTTTCAGAGATTATTCAACACTGAAAAAATCAGAGGACAATTTTGGCCTCTGTAACATTGATAGTAGTTTCTTAAGAAGTCCCCTTATTCCAGCTTCCCTTAGCAGGGCTGATGGTGAAAAAAGGCTTCCGTAAAGCACTGAAATGGAAAGTTAAAAAACCAAGAAAATAGCATATTTTATAAAACTGAACAAAAACCCCAACACATTAACTATGGGAGAAAAAAAAGACAACAAAACCAAAATGTATGCCAGTGCCAGTGGAAGTGCAGAGCTCAACATGTAACTAACCCACTTTCATACCTGCCTACCATTTGTTTTCACTGTTTGGTTTGGGGTTTTTTTTTCCTTTCCTACCTTTAACTACAACATGAACCAGGCATGTCTTTTTTCTGGCAGGTGGATCTCTTCCTCTTCCTTTTAGCTCAGAACAATGTTGGTAAAGATCCATGCGAATAAACTCTTAGTATAGGATGTGTTGGTAAATGAAAGAATAACATTATAAGAAATTTAAGGAAATAGTTTTCTTTATCAAAAGTTATTACCTTAAGCAGATCTAGCTTTTATATCACATATGCCACTGACACACAAATATTAGACACCACCTAATTTATCTTTTTTCAAGAAATAACAGCACTGAACAATATCAAAGCTATCTTTGAAAGGAAGATATAAAATTCAGTCATAGTGCATTTATATATCCCCGGCAGTATTCCCAATATTATCTTTTTCCTGTGACCTTGGTAAGTTTTGGGATATAGCTATGTATGGACCATGACTGGATGCATATTTAATGTGTTAAGCAATACATTTTATTAATTGTAGAAGTTTTAATCCATCTTTCTTATGGCAAAATCTTAATTATCCTTCAGCCATGGTACTTTGCTAATTACCAGCCTTTGTCACACCTGTTCCAAGTATGTAATTGTGTCCCATCTACTTTGTCATTCAGAGCTAGGAAAAGAAAGAAAACTACCCCAGAACCTTGTACAAGCAGGTACTGCACTGTCAGCTAAAATGTCTGATATTTTTGACTTGAAGACATTATTTTGTAGTTGATACTGCAACTAAAAACTATGAAAGAGGCGAAGGAGACACTAAGGGATATGGCAGTGCTAAAAAGGAAATTCCTGTTTAAGAAGAAACACAGCTTAAACAATATAATCAACTGTTTTCTTTCTTTACAGAGTTAAAAATAACAATCCAAATGTACTGACCACATGTTGCTGGCTAAGATCTGAGCTCTTGATAACTCATTCAGAATAATAGTGAGTACTTCACCGGGTAACCTGGAGCCAGCTCCAGGCTTAGACAGATCAGGCAGATGCCCAAGACAGCTTTAGGTCTCGACAGGACAGAGCTCGGCCAGCTGCCGGTGCCATGCCAGGACTCGGAGCACGTAGCTCCACAGCCACTGTAGAGGCACAGTCCTACAAACCATTCTCTCCAGGCTCCCTTCTCTCTCCTTCCTTTGGAGGACCCGTGCCCAGGCTGGGCTGCCACAGAGAGCAGGTTTCCCAGCAGTGGTGGCTTGGCGCGGATCCATCCTGAGCAGCACTCCCAGCCAGCTCCTGGCCACCAGGCTGACTCATTACCAAGTCAGTCTGTGTACAGCCAGATTTTTAAATACATGAACTTTCTGTTTGAATTCATAAAACTGGCACTCCTCCATGGCTTATTCAGATACTGCTTCCCACTGCATAATCCACGTGTCTTCCCATTTAGATTTTAAGTCTGGCCTAGTTAGTGATATCATTGCTAATGACTCTCCAGTCATGGTTCTGCTGCATATATTTTCTTCACCCCTATTTTTGGGCTTCCTACTTCCTTGAAAATATCTCCTCACACCAAGACCATTCTACTTCAAAACAATTATGAACCATCAATTTGGTTCATATTAGTCACCTACAGTACTGACAAATAAGTGAATTTGCAGAATGTGAACCCTTTAGACTTGAAAAAATTCCTCTCCAACTACAGAACATCGATATATCTTATACATTAAAAGATCTATGGAAAGACAAATCCAGCCTGAACTGCTTTTCTGCTACAGCAGGAGGAAGTCACTAATGTGATTTTCTGTCAAGAAGCACATGCCAGTGTATAAAAACCAGGCTCTTATATTTTCAGTTTCTTTAATTATCTGCCTGCGACAAGGAATCTACACTTTTTCTATGCCTCATTCACATCTCCCTTATCATGTGCTCTAGCTGCTCTTCCCCTGCTGTCCAATGCTCCTGGCATTATTTCCAGTAGTCCTCCCAGACACTACCTCCTGCCACCAAACTCCATGGCCTTAAAAGAGGTGTGCTGTGACACTTTCTGCTCCTTAGGGTATGTGAGGAGGCTGCCCAGGGATGGCAGTTACAATGCAGGGCCCCTGGGAGCTCAAGCTACAATGCCTACAAGGGTACTGGAAATCTCTGTTTAAGTGAATAAATCCCACTCCCAAAGCTGGGTTTTTTTGTTCTGGACAGCAGACACATATGACACCCCGGTGGCATGCTTCCCATTTGAGGCTGTGTGCATAAATCCCATGTTTTCTGGCAATACGATGCCCTTTAAATGGTTTATCACCTGTTTTTTCAAGATCTGTGCCTTTTCAAAGCTGAGGAATCATACCTCCAGTAAAGGTTTAAATGCCAACTTTGATGCATAAATAGCAAAGCCAAGTTGGGCCGAGCAGAAGAGCAGGTCCTCTCGGTTCAGTGAACAGATGCCGTACCATCTCACTGGGATCTCTTTTCCGGGTACATATTGCACAATCGTGTGACTCTGTGATATACATCTGGAACTTCTGGACCATATCTTTAGTCTCCATGCTTTTATCTGGAGCATACCAATAGCAAAACATTTTTAATCATTCTAAACTTGCCTATTAAAATGCAGTGTTTCCAGATTTGAAGCCTCCTCATTTTCACTCGAGAACATATTACCACACAAATATACAGGGACTGACCCTTCAGAATGCTAGGAAACAGGAGTATGTTGGAGTCTTGCTATTAATTACTACTCTTTTAAGGAGTACAGAAAAAAACTCATCAAAACGTGCTCATCTGCATTAAGCCCTGGGACTGTGGTGGAGACACATGGAATATGGGTCAGAGACAGTAACTTATCAGCAGGCTTCTGCAACACCAATGTCTTCAGCAAAAGTAGCAACTCCAAGAAAAGAAATACTGGTCTGTGGGATTCTTGTTAGGAGACAAGAAATGGAAAGATGGAAACAGAGGCAGAGGAGGAGACAGAAAGCCTGAGGATCTCTCATCTTTTTGCCCTTCTAAAAGAAAACAATGGAGCTCTGAAACTTATTTCTCAACATGCATATGCATGCATGAGGAGGGAGCAAAGTTACAAGGACAGCTCAAAGAAATGAGGAGAAGTCAGACAGAAAACTAAAAGAGAGCAAGGAAAAAAAAAAAGTCTGATAATCTTCAAAGGAAACAAAACAGTAAAATAAATTTTCAGCCATAATCATCTCTCTGGTCCCAGGTAATGCAATATTCAACTTAGACTCACTCATTTTTCAAAACACCAGTGCTTTGGTGTGAAACAACAGCAAGACAACCTGATTCTTCCAGTCACACATCCATCAGCTTCATCCTTTTGCATGACGTTCATGGAATTCACCAGCACATCAATCTGCCCACAAGATCAGTTTCTGCTTAAGCACAAGAGTATGATTAATTAGCAAAGGAAGGGTCAAGGAGGACTCAGTCACAAAAGCAATCAGGAAAATACATCTAAATAAACGTGACTGCTGTAAGAAAGGAGAGGTGAATTGCTGTGTGTGCTACATGGTTCTAATTTTCTGTTTGTTCCAACTCCCAGCACCATCTTCCCTTAGATGGGAAGTGGCAAAAACTGTGACCCAGAAACCAGTGAGATGCAAGGAGTGTTACCTAGAAGGGCTGTGTTTCATTTCTAAAAGGCTGCAGGCATATTCCTCATACAGCTGTATACGTGAATAATCTTACACAAGAAACAGAGACCAGATTTTGGGACCGAGACCCACCTCATTAGTGGAGCTACATATCAAAGCACAGAAAAAGCAGTTTCATAGACAAGTACATCAATTATATAATTATCCTGCTGGCAGCAGTTCAGCCTCTTCTGCTTCTACTGTATTTATATTCAGTTTATGTAAAAACTTTCTGTACACATATGCATATTTTTCCATGCATTTCTTATTCATAATTGCTGTTTACTTTATGTTGTTAGCTTTTGCACTCAGTTGCCCATGACCTTTTTGCTATTTAAAAAAACAACAAGCAACAAACCCCACAAAAAGAAACACTTGCAAAGTGTTTAAAGGAGAAACATCTACTCAAGGAAGAGAGAAAACTACCACGTATGCAGAGCAGTGTGGTGACAAACACATGAAATTATTAGGTATTCATATTCTTTCCTATAGCTCTCTTTGCATTTAGCTTTTGAAGAAGGGAAGTAAAATAGAAAGGTGATCATTCTAAAGATCACTCCCAACAAGGAATAAAAATGAAACAAACCCAGCTTTTGCAGACAGATTTTTCTCATCAAATCGTTTTCTTCCACTAGCTTTGACGTATCCCTCCCGAATGCACACATCTCAAAGACTCCAGGCAGACAACACGAAGCCTCTCCATGGTGTTCAGATTGAGGGAACAGTGACGAACTGGCACATCTCTTCTCTGCCCCTTCATTCTCACTAGACTGCATCTGAGCAGATCATTCTTTCACTGGCTGTTTTTCAGGCAGTCTTTCCCCATAATGCTTTTTTTCTGGCAGAGGTAGCAGTCGGTTTATCCAAGCGCCAGGAAAACAAACCAGCAGTTAGCAAAAATGTGAGTGCAGCTGGCAGAGCAGCAGAAAAAGCAGACTCATAGCATGCTGTTGGGAAGACAGTCCTCACAGGTTATGCTACTGTCATATTTAGATTAATGATGCATTTTATTTTCTAAACAAGCTAGAATCCCTCCCTTCTTCCCTCTTGCTCATACACATACAGATGATCCCATCACACAAATCTCTCTCATTATGTACAATTCAGCTACAAGCTAGCTACAAGTTGATCAAGTTATCTTTGACACTGAAATAGGAATTCAATCTGAACCAGGCTTTCAGAGAAAGAAAGAGTATTGTTATACCTAACCAATCAATTTTTGCGTATTAAGCAGTACCAAATAATCTCTCTTTAATTCCATCAACTTAGATTAAACCCTCACCCAATGTGAATGCCTTTCCAAAGAATATGCAACATCTATTTTGACCAAAATCATCTTTGTGAGAATTTAGATTTCAGACTTGGTTAGAAATACTTTTTCTATTTCAGAACAGAAGACAAAATAAAAGTTGTAAAGGATACCTAATGAAACATTCCAGTAACCCTACTTTTGAACTGCTGAATAAGCAATGAAATTCAAACATTTCCCAACAGCACAAGAGACAAACCACAGCCAGCATCCAAGATTATTGTCACAGTTGCGTATCACAATTTGCCAGGAAAGCCTCCTGACTGCACCAGGAACTCTGTGAAAGTCTGTGAGCCCTGACATGAAAACAGAGGTCCAGAATGAGAGACACCACTTTATCAATGTCTTGGTTTGAAAAGATAGGTGCTTGCTAAGGAAGGCAGGAGCCTCCCTTGAAATGGAAAATGTAAACCCCTTCCCTCCAAATTATTATAATTTTGAAATTAAGGGGATCTCAGGCAAAGATATGGGAATAGGAATAACAGTTCCTTACTAGGAAAATGAAAACATAAATGCAATAGAACAAGAAAACCACTGACAGAGTCAGAATAGGACCTGACAGCCTGTGGGTCAGGGTGTTGGTAGCAGTCCCATTAAATGAGGCTGCAGTCCTGCTGGAGTGGCAGATGTGGTTCTGTTGAAGCAGTGATCCTGCAGAAGGGTGTAGTTTTCCTAGGAATGTCTGGTGGTGATGTAGATGGGCCTGGTCTTCTTCTGGGAATCCAGTCGAAAAGAAAGCTGCTCCTCTGGGAATTCAGTGGAAAAAGGCTGCCTGTGGTGTTCTAAATCTCAGATTATATCCAGGAAGGAATGTTTGGTTCCTCCCCTTGGGTGGAGCATATCAGATGCTGTAATTTTATCAGCCATGCAGTGACACTCAATGGCCCATTAACAGAAGATATTTCCTGGAGGGAGGATGGGTTGTGGAAGAGATAAAGCAAACTGCCCAACCTGGTTTTAACAGGTGGTCCAACTAACAGAAGGTAGCTGCCCCAACTCTAACAGATGGCAATAGAATACACACCCCCAGCTACATCTTGCATTTCCAACCTAAGACAATCAACATCATCTAAATTGGATTTTTGGAATGAAAATCTGTGTAGTCATCAGAACTACAGCCTGAAATGTCTTGTTCTCTGCGCACCCTCCTGAAGTACTTAGTTCCCGTAAGCTATGCAGCACTCAGGACTTCCATCTGATCCACATGGAGTACACTTCGTAATAATAGAAATAATAGAGTTTTTTTTTTAATTTGAGTGTTGCTAAATAAGGGTATGTATCTGATTTTCCACCCAGTCATCACCACTGGCAACTGTACATTCCCCACTGGCAACTGGGGAGTGTGTGGAGCACCACTCCAAGTGGGGAACACTGGCTATCCTGAGAACACATCTCCTTGATTTTTGTTGCTCTGTGAGCTTCTTGTTACAGGTTGCTGCTGCACTGCAAAAATTCTTCAGAGAAATTACTGAAGTGCAAAATTAACCCACTGAGCATACTGAGGATCCAACACTACCATCAGACAAATTACCCAGCATTTAAAACCTGACAGCACATCTTCCGTGTTTACAGAGGAGCAGGCTAGATCATTTACTTCTATATATCCAGTTTAATAATGTCAAAAGGGTGTTACAAAACCAGATTATTTATATGCCAAAACCAATTACTCCTGATCATCACTATATTGTACATCTCTTGTCCAAGTTTTCATCTCATGTCCTGTCTTGTTGACAATCTTTTCCATATGCATCCTTAATATTAAAAAGTATGGGATATCTCACAAGGAAGCTTAGTCCTAATTTTATCCCTCTGGGAGCATGCAATCACTCAGGCACTTTACACATTACTCAAATCCTCAGTATGCAAAAGAAAGTACTCTGAAAATGGAATGAAGTTATTCCACTGGAAACTCTCCGAAAAGAGATAAGTAACTACTGGGAAGCTCTTGGTATTCACTCCACTGGGAAGGGAATGCAGGTCAATTCATTACAACTGCTATGATCTGACAAGTGTTCTTGGTAGCCAGGCCCCCATACAAACGAGCCTTACTACATCTTAAGTAACAGCTGTCACAGACACAATAGGTACTGCACATTCCATGGACCTGCTGACGCATATTTGGTCAATATTAAAGAGAAAGGGACAACCCAAGGACTCAAAGAATCCATGACTTGGTGATTACAGAAACTTTTCCAATAATGACATGCACCTAGTCAAGTTTATTTTCCAGCTTTCTATCCCCATTCTGGTCTACTGTTAACTGCACTCACTTTTTTTTTTTTTAATATTAAAGTAAATATAACCATCTTTTTTCTGCTATCATCAACTCTTGTTGGTATTTTTTAAATATATTTCTGCAATGATAGAGGAAGAAAGTGAGTTTTGCTTATTTATAGGTATCTGCATTCACTTCTGAGTAGATGCTGGAGGTTAGGATTTATTCCTTTTTTTATTTTCTCTCTCTTACGGAATTTTTCTCCCATTTGTTGCCTAAGAGACCTGAACAATGGATGCTTAAGAGAGACAAAGGATGTGGCCAAGATGGGGGGAAGTGGTGCAGCTGGCTGCAGTCCCTTAACTGGGGGACTTCCTCTTGGGAAAGGCTGAGATACCTCGAGATTTCAGCTGCAGGGTGAGGGACTGGGCTCAGCTTCTCTCTCTCGCTCTTGGGACCGGAGGTGAGATGGTTGGGCTGCTGCTGCTGTGGGGAGAATTCACTGCCACCATGGAGTTCTGTCCTTCACTGCATCTCATTACCATGGCTGAGCCTTTGCTTGTAAGAGCGGCCACTGAACTGGGACCTTTTCAACACCCGGTCTCACTGGGAAGCCCCTCACCATCTGCCTGGGTGCCTCAGAGGAAAACCCGGGACTCTGACCTTCGACCCTGGCCAGGGGGAGTGTCACCTGGCTGCTTGTGGGAGCCTGGCAGCCACTGCCCAGCCCTGCTGTTTGCTGCTGCTGCTCCTTTGAGCTTTTTGCTACGCTTTATCCCAACATCCCATGTCTGCTCCACCCCTGCGGCTTCTGGCACAGCTCCGGAGTTTTCACTACACTTTGCTGGCCACCCTGGGCGTGCTTGCCTCTGCTGTCCCCACCTGCTGCTCTGAGGTTCCTGCTGCAGTCCATTACAGACCCGAAGGGGCACTGACACCGGCTCCTTCCTGTGGGTTTGCAAAGGAAAGCCCCTTCTCTCCTCTTTCCCTCCCGCCCCCTGAGCCGCCATGGCCGTGTGGAGAGGCGGCCGAGCTCGCGCCACAGCGCCCCCTGCAGGCGCGGGGGAATCATCGCACCCGCCCTGCCCGGCCGGGAGCCACCAGCGCCCCTGCTGGCCGTGACCGGAACTGCACCGAAGGGGAAAGTGCCCGAGGGCCGAGAGAAGGCTGCGGGTGGGTTTGTGCTGCTGCTCTGCTCGCTGTGCTGCTGCTGCGGCTGATTGTTTGCCTTGTTTCATATATATATATATATTCTAGTAAAGAACTGTTATTCATTTTCTCATATCTTTGCCTGAAAGCCCTGTAATTTCAAAGTTTTAATAATTTGAAAGGAAGGGGACAATATTTTCCATTTCAAGGGAGGTTCCTAGCTTCCTTGGCAGGCACCTCTACTTCAAATCAAGACAGTAGGTTCAAGTGAAAATTATTCCATTGCTGTAATAACCTGCTTAATGGGCCTGAATCAGTGAGCACATCTCTATAAACAAATAGTGCTAAGGAAAAATACACACAGGCATGGGGAAAGGTGACATTCAATCCAAGCTGCACAAAGGACCTGCTAGAAAAACTTCAAATTTAAAATGCTTCTGTTTAATAAACTTCAGGTGATGCTTTCCAGAAGAAGGCAGCCTGGGGATATGCTACAGCATATTTCAGGGTCAAAATCATTCTGATTGTTGAAACACTCAAAAAACTGCGCCCTTAATTATACACCTAATTTGCCCAGAGATAAACACCTTTGTTAATAGTTCTAAAATAACAAGAAATGGGCTTCTGAGGATCAAGGCTATTCTCAAATAGGTAGATTTGGGACTTGCCTTTCAAAGGTCCTGAGCAGTCACTGTTTTCGCTAATAGAAGAGTTGCAGGTGCTTAGCATCCCTCAAAAAAGACCTAAGTTAAATCCTTGAAGGCATAGCCACTAACTATTTGCAACTTTTCATATCGGATTAGAGTTTGCATAATAAAGTAAATCTTACTAAAAGGGACACAACCTGGAGCAGTGATATGCAACAAAACAAATTTACAACATGGTTAAACTAAGCAAATGAAGATTTCCATCTATACAAAAGAACGTGTGCTTAAAATGTAGTGTGTTGCATTTATATTTTTCTTTTAAACCAGCATTGAACAAATAGAGAAAACTACCAAAGTTTTAGCTGTACTTGGCCACAGCAAAACCAAAGTAATTCAGACACCTCATTACTTGATTCCAGTTCCATAGGACAGAGCAGTTCAGCAAAACAGAGTGTTCTTGATGATCCAGTTCAGCACTGACCAAAAATAACATTTATTACTAGCATAAGCAAGTTCAGCCCCCAAAATGTACTATTTCATCACCTGTGGTGATAACATGTACTACATGCATCTTACTTCCCCTTTTAAGGGATCACCAAGGAGGGCTTCAGCGTCCACTGGGAACAGCATGCCCCGTCCAACTATGCCAATTCTTTCCAGGAGATTCAAGAATAAATTCTTGCTTCCATGGGTGTTGGTGAGGAACAGCACATTCAAGAACCTACAGCGTAACTAGAAAACACACATTTATGTCATGAAGTATATGATACAGGTTTGGGAGGTTTTTTTTTTTTCCTCCTGAAGCTCTCTGTGCTGACACAACTCACTGTTATTTTAACTTTTCCTAAAATACATCATCAATAACTTTCTGTGGCACATTCTGCATTTGACTGCCTCTTTCCTTATTATTTTTTGTTCAAATTCTTCAAGTATATTCATTTCTTGAGAGCTCCAGTTCGGGTGGAAGAAAGATGATAAATCTGCAGCAGGTTCTGCCCTCAACTTCACTTGCAATTTTACCAGTAATTTTAGACTGGGTGCCAGTGAGATAAGACAGTCAAGCCAGGCACTGATTACTACGGGACATGTCAAACAATCATTTTGTGAAAAACATATCTTGCTCTCAAATTGATTTCTCTATCAATAAAATACCATTTGTCATTAAGTAAACAAAATGAAAAAACAGCTTCTCTGCCCCAAGCCCTGTTTTAAATGCCTGAAAAGACCATTTCTCCGAGACAGAAGTCACCATGTACTCCAAATTCTGACTGTACTAATCTGAAGCACTTATTTTTGTATCTCACTTAATCAGTGAGCATTTTCTCTACATTCTAGCAATCAACTGAAGTGAAGATATAGACAGGATCTTTTTATGGCAAGAGAGTGAGTACACTGGCATTCAGACAGCAAAGCTTAATCTGGAATTAAACTCTGCGAGCATGCCTTAAATGCCACTTGCACTGCTCATTCACTTTATTTTCTCTAAAGGTTTTTCCTCTGAAGCAAATATAATACGATTTTAAATCATCTACCAGCATGTCAGAGCTAGAGTCAAGTACACTTGTTTTTCATCAGTTTTTTTGCTGCTGTTGAGATGTGTGCCGATCATTCCAGAGCTAACTAGTGAAACCATCCCAAAATAGCACTGTCAAGAGCTTACAAGGGCAGACGGTCATCTCGGCAATAAAAACGACTTGTTGAAGAGCATTTTGTGTTGAAACAGAATTCTCGATTTGTGCTACAAAAAGCACTTAATTTGGTTTGGAGCCACAGATGCATAGCACCTGAAAAAATTGTTCCAGTTAAACATATGGGGGAGGGAGATAGCACATCTTTCATTACCAGATTAAATGGCACACAGGAAAAGATCAACAGTGCTGTCAGACAGCTGAATTTCATTTTAGTTCATGATCAAAATATATCCGACTGTTATTTTTATCACAGAGCCCAGATATGGATTATTTTTTCAGGTTTGGATTTGACAAAATGTCTGATAAATAATACTCTTACATACTTTAATCTGTTAGAGCTATGTTTTATTTTGTAGGTATTACATCTCATGTATTTTTTAAAAAGATAGTAAATCAAAAGATGGAGATACATGGACTAAACTGTATTGATTTAATCTATTATTTTGATTTAATATATTCTATTTTATAATTATCTACTATATTGATTTAATCTTCATATTTTTAGATGTTTTAAATTAGAAAATCCTCAGCAAATCATATACTTGCACAAACACAACAAGGCTGCAAGGCTATAAAAATGTATATGCCATAGTAGGGAGACGAGATTTCAAAACAAATTGCTTTTTCTGGCTATCATAATAGAAATATATCCTAATGCTAATTCTGACATTTCCAGCTGCAGTGACAGATTCTTTTTTACTGACTTTTTTAATCTGCAAGGAATTTCAGAGAAGAGAGACAGATGAAGCTTTAACTAGTTCTTTTCAATATCTTGCACATCAAACTTTCTTAATCTGTAAGCAAAATTGTGTGATGTCACATTTAGCAAACGAACGAGGCGAGCTCTCTTCTAGCTGTTAAGTCTTGGTGTACCTTCAGTATTCTCTCATCTTCACACAAGGCTTCAAAGGACAGCTGTTCACTGCCACAATAATAGACATGGGCTTAAGCACACAGGCAAGCACAAGTGAACTTACTACTCAGGACTATGATTAAATGAAGATAGAAACTTAGTATATTTAAATGCACAGCTTCCAAGATAAGAACTTTATATCTTAAAAATGTATACATTTGAGTGTAACAAATTATTCCATCTGGCTGAAAAAGAAGAGTTTTTGCACAAGTAATACAGGAAGTTGCATGAGATCATAAATATAAAAAGATAATGGAACTCAATTGTGATTCCAAGCTATTACAACAGGGAATTAAAATGGAAACACTTTCTTTTTAGAAACCATATTGTTTAAAATATTTTAGCTGTTTTTATCTCAATACTAAAACAGATACCTAAGACCTGGCAGCATTTTTTTTAACTTCAATTCATGAACATTCTCTTGTGAGGATCTATTTGCAAAACAGATCTTTTCAGGGTCACATATACAATGTAGAAAAGTTTATTGACTTTGCCACCAGTTACATGATTTTTTCAGCAAAATGATTGCCTTTAGAAATACAAGAAAAATGCCAACTAAAATTTTATTCCTACAATTAGGGCTACCACAATTCCTCCACGACACTCAGTACTCTGATCTCACGTATTTCAGAAATGTTAACACATTAACACATGGAACAAGACTGTTTTCCTTTAGCTAATCAGAAACCATTGTTTCTGAACGACCACAGAGCTCTCAATTGGCCAGGTGGGACTTTCATCCATTATAAAGAGAAATTAAGTCCTCGACTGACAGTAAGAGTGACAACTTCAAGCTTGAAAGACTCATCTTAAACAGTCACAAAACCCAAATACAGCAGGATTAAGGGAAGTTCCTTTTCCACCCTATTGTACAGATAGCAGAGTGTCGCAACTAGCACTGTAGTTCCAGGCAACATGCAAAAGACTTTTGTGCCACAGGCTGAATTGATGTTAAACACATTCACAGAGTACAGAAATTGGAATTGTAAGAGGTTGTAATTGGAGTTCTTGTTCATCTAAAATGAAAACCCATTTCACCCTATTGAATTCTGACAGTATGACATCTGCATATACAGGGAGGCTTACAGCTGTAATGTCAGAACACATTCAGAGCCCTCCATCTCTGCACTATTATGTCATTGTCATCTTTTCATATTTCACAGGGAAATTCAATCTCATTTTCCTCTTACTAACAAGTGTGTGATGTTATATTTACAAGCACTGCAGAAAATGAGGCATTTGAGATTCCCCTACTCTGATATTTTACACAGATGAGCTGCTATTTAGGATTCATGTAAATGCAACTTGCAATATTTTCTTCCTTGCCTGCCTTCCAAAGGTCTCTTTGTGAGGACCTGACTGTGCCACAGTCCTCAGTGAAGAATTCAGTTGGAGCTAGACAAGATTCTTCTGAGGCATGAGTTGCATTACTTGTGTTACACCTCTGTTTTCTAGGTGAGTATTCTGGGAGGAAGCTCGGCACTGATTTGTCACTGTGTATCAATCATACCAAAGTTAACATCTGCACACACAGAGCAAAACTTCATTCCACAGGTCTAGGGAATGAAGAGGTACTTATTTTCAAAATATTGATAAAAATACTACTTAAAATACCTGTAGCAAAGACTTACCACAAATTTTATTTCAGCTACTCTAGACCATCAGCTTTTCTTTTCTACTTAGCATTATCAAACATTATTACAATGAGATAGTTCTATATGAGGCCATACACCTATGATATTTCTGCTAGATCACAAGCATTCAGCTGGGAAAATAAGAATGAACCGAAGTAAAATCACCCTATTTAATAAAATCAAATCATCAAAGTGTGGTGAAACAGAAAAGACCTTAGGAAATACAATCCTCTACTCCTGGCGTGGTGATGATTCTTGCCTTGACAAATATTTCAAGTTTTTCCCTTCATAACGTTTTCTACCACATCTCACATTCCTGTATTTCTCATCCACTTCTTTTTCCCGTTATGTGTTCTTTCTTTGGCAGCTCCTGCACTAGTCTTCTGGCTCTCCAAACATCTGTAGGTTTTTGTCATTTCTATTTCTATTTCCTCTTTTGCAGCACTCATCCTGTTTGGAGCTCTGAATAGCTCCAGAACATGCACGCCTGCTTTTCCATGGCATTAACAGATGAAGCACAACGTTGGCGACCAGCCTCTGATGAGTAAATGAAACTGTGTGAAATGATGGCACAGGACATGTAATTCTGAGACAATGTGCTACACAATGAGGAAGCCTGGAAACTTGTTATTAGATTCCTTCAGAAGACCTCTTGTCAAAGGCCTTCACAGAGCAGTGCACTTGCATCAGTGACCAGCTTGACTTGTCCTGTGACCAGCCTTAGAAACAAGTTGTCTTTGACCTGAGGTGGGACCATTTCAATCCTGTGCCAGAGAAAGACATCCCAAGCCAAGGTATGTGTACTAGACAGTCAACTGCACTCCTCATTAAGTTTAAACAAACAAAATAAACAACTGGCTTGAGCCACAAACTGCTCTCTGACAAGTAGATACCAGAGCTGTAAATGATAACTTTGATACATATGGCACTCAGAAAACTAATGCTGAAAGCAGAATAAGAACAAAGAAAGCCATTTAATTATGCTTGTCTCTTTGATATTAATGTGGTAATGAATTGTTTTTCTTCTAGAGATACAAGAATGCATTTTTCTTGCATTAAGATAAAGTAATTGCAGACTGACTATGTGCTTCCTAACAAGATTCTGTGATAAGTTTTTTTACTAACACTGCTTTCCAGGTGGTGATGGAGAGCCTCACAATAAGCCTATACTGATACCAGACTCTAGTACCAGCTTTTTAGCTCCTCATCCATCTTCACTGACTTAAGAGGCATCTGATCCTACTCTGTAACATGTATTGTATTAAAAGCAATATTTAATGAAGGTGGCTGCTATTCTCTGTTGTCCATCACAGATCTTTGTGTAAGTTTTCCTAATATAAAAGGCCCTTTCTTAAATGCAAAGTGAGTACATATTTTAAATGTGAAGTATGTACAGTACTCTGTGGGAGACCCAAACAGCCAAAGAAATAACAATCCATGTTTACACAGTACTACGACCAAATACTCTGATGCCACACAGACCTGCTTTGCTTGATGACTATTCAAATGAGATGTAGAAGTATATTAAGTTCCATTTTTAGCATATTCCATCTCCCATCTACAAAACAGAATAAAAACCTTTTCATTTGCTGAGAAAATGCTTTCCCATTCTTACTGCAATCAATGAATACCTTCACATTTTATCTCTCAAATGCTATAATCTCTACCTCTGCCAAGTCTGCTACAAATAATTAACTATTAATGAATTAAAATACATCTGTGATAAGGAGACAGCACAGGATTAAAAAAGTCCAGAATCCTAACCACAGACAGGTTTATTCACCAAGTCTTATTCAAAGAAATCATATTCAAAGTTGCATAACTACTTTAGGTTTGAGTTCCTATTTGTTTGCAATTATTTAATTTCAGTTCTGTCAAGTCACAAGAAAACACAGAGATCTGAAAAATAATAAGGAGAAGATGCTGTCCATAGCCTAGACAGTGTAATACAGATAAAGAATTACTTAAACTAATTTGTTGTCACTGAGAGATGCACAGCTGGGTACTCATGAAATAGACTGATCAGATACAACTCCATAAAACAAGATCTACCCTGATTTTAAAGACTGAACTATACTTGTTTGGGTCTTTGCACAAGACAAAGGAAACAACTCCAGGATACAACTAACCAGGACTTTTCAGGCTCTTCACAATCTTGACATGATTTGCATTGTTCAGTTTCTGCTATTAGGTCTGAAGAGCATCTGATGATCTGAGAGGCTTGTGACTATAGGAGGGTAGAGCAGAAAAGCACAATGGTTCTTTGAAGCTACAATGGCCAAGTAGGTCATTATGTACACAAAAGAAACGTTGAAAAAGCCTGTTTCTAATTTTTCATTGAAGTCATAAAGGACAGAAGGGAGATGCAGAGAGAGAAAGATGCTGCTCTTAGCCTTGATGAGAAAAACTTCCTTGAGAAGAGTTGCACTTCTACCTCCTTCACATCTGACATGAGATGACCAGTCATGCAGCAGTCGCATGAAGAATGAGCATGAACTTTGTATGTGCTCTTGGGAATTAGGAACATCTTCACCACCACAAAGAAGCCACAGGCAGAGTTACCCAACATGCATTCACAGATTTTCCAGCGTAAGTAATTGCTCTTCCCTGACCTCAGCTGTCTTTCTTTGAGAATCTTCCCCTGCCCCTTACAACATTTTGGATAGGAAGATGGACATTTTACATTTAGTTCCACTACATGTCAGAATATTACAGCAGTTTCAAGAAGATGTGGTTACTGAAACTGTGCAAGAAGACCAGAGATCACCCTTAGGAAAACCACTAATTAAACATGATCAGGCAAGCACATGGCTAAGAAAGAGAAAATGCATGCCCTGGAACAGTGTGGCTGTGATATGACTTGAAATCGAAAGAGAGAGGAAAGAGTCAAAAGTGAGGGTAAACTGCTAACAGGATAGGAGGTCATTAAGTATATACTAGCTATTCTACAGGAAGAGATGGCTCTGCGGGAACAAGGAATGTCATTGAGCCAGCCAACCCACAGGGCATGCCAAGACCTGGGGAGTGGGAAGCTGCCGCTGATGTGACAGAAATGCTGTCAAAAACCAGTATGAACAGCCTAAGGATGTATGGCAGGAAAGCACTATGTCAGCAGTCTGAGGCTGGAAAGGTGGGGCACACACATTACACTGACATTCCCACACGTAAGTTACTTACATGAATTCCAGACCCTTGGTCTTCTAACAAAGGCATCAGATGGTTTTCTGTAGCTCAAACCATTTCAAACAATATTCGGTGCACAAAGGGTTGGGGTACAGGGCCTTCCCCTAAACTGGAAGTTGAATCCAGGAATGAGAATCCTTTCTCAACTGACCTCATATTAGGAAGCTGCTAAGGGGCTTTTGAGCTTTGCCTGCACACTACTTGCTCTGTTTTGCAGATAGTGTAATAAAAACAGCTGCACTTGATGCTCAACATAAGACTTAATCCATATGCAGTTCCACCCTCCACTTTTTTTTGAAACAAGGCCATTTATAGAGTTATGGTCCTCTTCACCATGGGCTACCATTCCTGCCACAGCACTGCCACTCACCAAGTGACGCCAGCATGGAACTAAGGGACTACAAGGTGAATCAGGTCTGAAAGAGTCCAGAAAAAAAACCCAAGACTAATTTCTTCTTTAATCTTAAAAAAGTCTTTTTGAAGCCCAACTCATTTTGGAAGAGCTAAAAGGGAAGCAAACAGCAGTATGGGAGTGGGAACCGTGCAGCTTGAAGAACGACAAGGAAGGAAGAGAACAAGAGAGAATTGGGCATTATTCCCATGTTCACTGCTTTTCTGTAGAGCCTCCAAAGTTAGAACCATTAGCTTAAAATTGACAATCAGCCCCTCACAGCACCTTTCTCTTTACAGAGGGAAGTTTTATGGAGTACACAAGAGGCTGTTTTAGAACCTGAGGTGGTTTCATTCATTTTACAGAAATATATTAATCTCCCCTCCTTAAACTCAATGTGCTCAGTAGTTCTGATCAGGAAGCAGATTTGTAATGCTAATAATCCTGCAGCTCCTTTGATGTGATCCCAATCTAGTAATTGAACCTGTTAAAAGTCACAGAAAATACTTGGCAATCATTGAGCTCAATTAAATAATTTCATTTGTATTTTCAAATGCTTTTAAAGTAACAAACAGCACAAGGGAAGCCAGCTTCCTGACACATGCTGCAGAGCAAAACAAAACAAAACAAAACAAAAAACCTTCTGTACTTTTAACCTGGACCCATTGAGCTTTCATTTATAACTCTCCCAAAGAGAGCCGCAGGCATCACCACTCCCAGTCAGGATCTCTGTCCCAGCAAGCCTTAAAATTAGCCATCCTGTGTGAGTTCCTGTGTAGCAGATACATTGTACAAGTATCAGGGTATCAGCGGATGAAACACCTTTCAGTGTCTGGGGATGTTAAAAAAACCCTAAAAATGTGTTGTATTCAAATATTGTATCTAAGATGAAATCTATAATTTCAGTAGGAGGGGAGGAACATGGGGAAAGACATTTGGTCCAACTATAATTTAATGTAAGCATGTTTAATGTAATTGCCTGGATTATTTTTCCCCTTTACAGGCATGTTTTTCTTTTTTCTTTTTTTAATTTACAAAACTACAAATTGGTAGATTAAAGCAGAATTTCAGAATGTATATGAAAATGATAACATTTTAAAAATTAAATTACAATAATAACTTACAAAAGAAGTGAATACAAATAGACTTCAGTTTAATACAAAAGAAAAGCAAACTAGTCTTGGTGGAAGCTCAAGCATATGAAAAGAGTACACATATGGAATCAAAACTATCAAACAGGAAGCTTGGAGAAGCAAGGTGTTGTAGGGATGGGAATGATCTAGTAGTACAGAGTGAAGAAGATGCTGGAAGGTTGGAATCCACTCCTGGCACACTGTAAGGTTTGGCTACTCCACTCTTTTTGCGTGTTTCTCCATTCTCAAAATTGAGTGTTATTTATTTATCCTTGGAAAGAAAATTATGCAAAACAAAAACAAGATAGAAATTACTAGCAATTTTGAAAGTTGCAATCCTTCTTGCAGAGAGACACCATAAAAAGGTCATAAGAATTGTATTAATTAATTGTGAATGTGTACTTAATTAAGTATATTTGTTTGCTACCTGGACTCTTGTTCTGCACTGTGATCTTTAGTGTGAACTGCTGCTCATACACACTGTCCAGTGAAATTTAAGGAGCGCCATCTGGGTAAAAACACACACTGAATAAAGCTATAAATAGATCAAGCAAGTTCATTACATCCATGGTACATGCCCACATGAGTATTTTCAGCATGAGGGCCTACACTGTAAAACTAATCTGTCATTTTCCTACAAGGAACCTTGTCTTTTCAGTTAAGGCTTTTACCTAAGGATCTAAACACTTCTAACAGGATTTTTAATTCAATATCTGAGCTTA
>VYZP01031407.1:0-28367 GCA_013400635.1 Hypocryptadius cinnamomeus | reverse complement strand
GGAAGCGCCGAGCCCGCATCGCCCCCGGGCCGGGCTGGGCTGGGCTGGGCTGGGCTGGGCTGAGCTGAGGGACGCGCACATCGCGCCCTTCGCCCGCAGCCCCGCGGGGCCCGGGGTCCCGGGTGTGAGGGGACGGGAAGGGCAGGGGGGACCTGCCGGGCTGTACCCCCCGGTACCCCCGTGGGAAGCGGGCTGTGGGGGTTCGGGGGTTCCTGGCGGTCCTGCGGCAAGGCGGGGATTGGGGTGTGCGGGAACCCCCCTCGGGGGGCTGCGGGTTAGGGGTAGATGCAGGCGCAGGCTCGGACTTTTCGCTCCCAGGGGAGGGAAACGCTGCGAAAAGGGAGAGATTGAAATCCAAAACCCGGCCGAACACTGAAATTGGGGTTTGGGGGTGGACCTCCGAGCCGTGGGGGGCTCACGGGGGGTCCCCTTGGACGGGTGAGCCGTGCCCCCATCCCAGCGGGGACCCCTCTGCGGCGGGGCTGGAGCCGCTGCGGTGCTGCAGAAGCCGGGGACGGGAGTTGGGCTGGGCTGGGGGAGCGCTCCCCTGCCCGCCGCAGCCTGCTGTAGTTACAGCGCTCAAGGACTTCTCCAAACATCTTCCCTGCCCTAGGAAAAGCCAACGCCAGCGGTACATCGCGTGCTGCTCCGCCGGCCCGGCCGACGGCGAAGTGCAGGGTCACTTCCAGCCAAGTCTCCATTACCCGCCGGCTCATTAATTTGAATATTTCCTTTTTTTTTTTCCTTTCTCTTTCCCCTCTCTCCCCCCTCCTCCTTTCCGGAGGCATTTGCGAAGCTTGTGGGCAGCTTGATGTGCTCGCTGCCTGCCAAGTGTTTGCCTCTCGCCCTGCGTAATTGAGGGGCTGGCGTGCCGGCTCACCTTCTCCAGCTGAAATATTAAACAGCAGGAGAAGCTGGGATCGGTAAACAAACCGGGATGATTGCTGCTGCTGCTGCTGCTGCTCCGTGGGGACACTGCCCCTGGGGTCCTCGGGAGAGCCGGGGCTGCTCCAAACTGCAGCATCCCAGCATGCCTCCCCCCCAAATTTCCTGCCAGATTCACAGCCTGCTCTGAAATTCTGAAAGCTTTTAACTGAAAAGAGCAAAGCTGAGCTGTTCCTTAGGAGCTGACTTGCTGTGGCTTGCCCAGCTGAGGACAGTAAGGCTGTGACCCCAAGGTGAGGATGATGGAGGTGATAATGCTTGGATTTGAAGTAAGTGGCAAGTATAAAAAACGTTAGGGGTCTCATCCTCTCCCTCCTGGGAGTAAATGTCCTTCTGTGGCTGTAACTGCTGTGTTTTGGGGTTTTTCCTCCTGCAGAGGCCTTTTAATTAAGGCTTCACTGGGTAAAAGCTGTCATATTGGGACAGAGGAGGGTGGGGATGGATTTCTGAAACTTAAAATTTGTCAAAAAACCTCCCAAGGCGGCTGGAATTACAGAGAGTGGAGTAAAGCCAGGCATCAGGGCAGGAGCAGGAGGTCCCACGGGGGCCAGAGATGTGGTTTATGTGTTGGTTGGGCTGTGGCTGTGCAGGGCAGTGTTCCCAAAACGTTGTCCAGGGCTCCCCAAGCTTTTCCCAGAGCCCCTCTTTGTTCTGAGAGATGGATGCCATTAGCCAGGATGCGTGCATTGATGCTGGATCACTTTGGAAGTGATATTTTTGGAGCCCTCTGGCAATATGAAATCCTTTTAGCTCCCCCAGCCATGACTGTGCTTTCCTGAGGGAGCCTGCTGGAACTGGAGGCAGATTTTGGCTCCTCTTGGCTGGTGCCAGTGGCAGGGCAACGTCCCCACGCTCGGGGGGGACACGGAGCATCCTCACTGCTTGGAAGTCCAGGAAAGAAAAATCCCTTCTCCTTGAACTTGAGCCTGGCTGGAGCATCCAGGTGAGTCCCTCTGGGCTGGGCTTTGGCTCAGATCCCAGCTGGAGGTGTCAGGAGGAGTGAGGCCACTTTGCAGCATTGCTGGCCAGGGAAGAAACACCAACAGAGCTCCTGCCAGAGCCTGATCCACCCGGGGAGCTCTGGGCTGGCTTGGGAGAAACCTCCAGACTGTGCTTTCCTGGCTGGGGACGCAGCCCAGCTCACCTTGGAATGGAAATATTTCTTTCAGGCTGTCTTGTAGCACAGCCCCTGGTCCCTGCCCGGCCTCCTGGAGGGCTGTGGGGTGGGCAGGGATGGGGTCAGAGCTGGCTCTGCTGGCACAGCAGCCCTGGGGTGACGTGGATTGGGGACAAACACTGTGGAACAACCCAGGAAAGAGTGCTGGGACTCGGCTCCTGCTTTGCTCTGTGTTTAAAAATACTCGAGCCTGACAAAATGGGGTTAGAAGGAGGGTTCAGCCATGGCTTTGAGTTTTCCCAGGTTTTCTGAGCCAGCAGCTTTTCAGGTGGGGAAATAGGGTGGGATGTGCTGGGCCAAAGGGAGCTGCTCTGAGACAGCTCCAGGGATGCTGAGGAGCAGGGGGGGCTGCACTTGAGTGGCTTTTTCCCCCCCTCTTTTCTAACCTTTGAGTTTACTTGAATGTAATGAAAGAAATAAAACCCAGGCATGCAGCTGGAGGAAATTAAAGGGAATTGTGAGTTCCCTGCCATACCTAATGGCCAGAGCGAGCATCGAGCATCGTATCTTGCTGCAATTAGGCTTCAAATCGAGCTGAGCCTGTGTTTGGCATCCAAAGAGCAGCTTCCCAGCCCATTTATTCCTCATCCAGGGAAGTGGCAGCGGATCTGATGGCCCTCAGCACCCACTGGGATGGGCACACCTACAGGAGGGCGTATGGGGTTTTTTTATTTTATTAAATCAAGCCTGTAGAGCAATTGAGAAATAGGTGAAGCGTGCTTAAAAGAGGGTGAGGCTGTTGGTTTTCTCTACCTGACTTTATTTGCGGAGTGACAGGAATTTTGACAGGCTTTGTGTCTTTTTTAGCAAATCAAGTGTCATGCCAGGTTTGCCTGTGGATGAGATCATTTGCAAAATATGTTTCCCAGCTTGCTTCAGGCATAATTCATTGTGTCAACTGCAATTGCTCATTTGCTAGGAACTGTGATTCATTAGTGGTTTATTTTTTGTTGGGGTTTTTGAGGTTTTTTTAAGTTCAACTTGTTTTTAAGCAAATGTTTGGAGGCAGAACAGGCATCTGAAAAAAAAAATAAATTAAATCTTACGTTCTTTGTAGCCACAAATTCTGCTGTGAAGGGAAAACTTGCTAAAATGCTGTGTTCCAAGGGAGGGAGAGGCAATCCCAGGCGAGCTCCCCGGGCAGGATTGCGCTCGGCTTTGTCATGTGGTTACTCCTAAATGGGGACGGAGGTAATAAAAATCAGACTGCTGGGACAGAGGATGGAAGCAGAGTGTGGAGCTTCCTCCTTCTCCCTGCTGGGGGTTCAGCCCTGTGAAGGATCCCAGAGATCCAGGCTGGGCTGGACAGGAGGGATGGGGGATGCTGGTGCTGTTGGGACGGTGGTGATGAGAGCAGTTCTTTGGTAACTGTGACCAAGACCCTCTGAAAGCTCCTGGCTGAATGGGATAAAATGAAGATAAATAGCCCTTGGCACAGGTTTTGTGCTGTGTGTGTTCCCGCAGCCGGCACAGTTTGGCCTCAGGCTTTTCAGAGGTCCTCACGTCAGACTTTTCACAGAATTTTGCGTGTCAAGTACATTTTTTGGTGTTGCATTTCCTATGAAGACAAGTATTTCAGTGAGTTTTTTTCCCCTAGGTGGGTGGATGGGGGGGGGCAGGAATTGCAGCCACAAACTACCCAGCACTAACAGCCTATGTGGGCTGAATAAATTGATAGACTTTTCACCAAAAGATTGAATTTTTTTTTTTCATAAAACATCTAAGTGATTATGAAATGTACATTTAAGCACAAGTAACTTGACAGCTTGTTTTTTTTTTTCCCCGTGCAACAATTCTCTATAAAGCCCTCTTAAAATGTTTCAGGTTTTTTTTTCTTGAGTATTTGCGCATTCTCTCTGTTTTTTAACTGATAAAAGATTTTTACAAGCCAGAAAAAATTGGGAAAGGGGGAGAGAGAGCACAGGAACGTGGGGAGTCTGCTGACTTGTGGCGCGCCGGCGCCGTGCCCAGGCCCTGCCAGTTTGCTGCGGAGCCCAGTGCCAGGAGCCAAGGGCAGCAGAGCGTGAGCAGAGGGAGGTGGCTCCATCACAGTGACCATATATAGTCACTGGGATGAGATTAAACCCTTCACCTCCCCGGTGTCATCCCCACGGCCGTGAAGCCACGGCCAGGATCTGTTCATCATTCGGGAGAAAATCCCTCCTTGCCCCCTGCAGCATCTCTCGGTGGCGATCGGGGCTGCTCTGGATGATCAGGGCTCCTCTGGATGTATGGACTGGGGGACAGCAGCCAGGTGTTTTTCATCCTGGGGTGTCTGGGGGCTGCATTTCAGCAGCACAGCCTGTGCAAGGAGCTGGGGGTTCAGTGGGACTGAGGTGGAGGTGGAGAAGGGTCCTGCCAGCGCTGGCTCTGCTCCACACGGCGTTCCTGCCGTGGTATCCACTGGGAAGCATATGGCAGCCTGGGATATATATATACATTTTGTGTGGGGGGATATGTTTTACATGCCAGTTCTCCCTGTCATAGGACAAACATTTACACTTGGATTATAGGAAGCATTAGGGAAACAGGAGAGAACATCAGTGCTTGCAGGGAGGCTGTAGGAGAGGCTGGGCAGTGGTGACAGGGTGAAGGGGTGATAATGTTTTAGTCCTCCTGAGCTTTATGGGGTTATGCTCCACAGAGCATCAATAAAGGGTTGGTGTTTCACGGTGTGCCATGCGGAAGGCAATGGCCAGGTGCCCGAAGGAGATGGGGAGTGAGGGTTTATCCATTTGAAGGTGGATAAAAGGATTGGATTTCCAAGGGGAGAGGCAGATGGGGCTTGCTGGAAGACTTCCAGTGGGATGCATGAGCCTGGCTGCCCTGTGGGAGTGCAGACCCCTCCTGGCAGAGGCACTGCTCCATGGCTGAGATCCTGTGGGATGAAATCCCCACAAGCAGGAGTAACCTCTCTCCATAGGTGCCCCTTTACTGGAAACCTCCCTCAGCACTGCACCAGCTGCAGAAACTTAAAAGGTTTAAAGCTGAGTAGGATAATGTGCATTTTGGTTATTCTGTTGTGGCTGGAATCACATCCTCATGGCAGACTTAGGGATTATGATTCCCTAATGGGCATAAGGAGGCTTTGAGTCCCTCTGACTGGATCTTCTGCCTTCTAAGTTCTGATGGACTGGGAAGGAAAACTTTGTGGTTTTTGCATCACCCCTGCAGCTTGGCCTCAGGGCAGGTGACAGAACCATATCTCTCACTCATTTCTACAAACCAAAGTTGTTTAAAACTTCATCTGCCTGCTCCTCAGTTATCTGCTCCTTCTGTGCCTCCATTTATCCATGCTAACATCATCAATACATGCCCATGCTTAATGAAACATTATTGCTTAGGTTTAATTGTCTTCTAATTAAGTAAAATAAAATTTTGCACGGCGGTTGCAGCAGCATCTTTCCTGTCTGGGAATTCTGCTGTGCTTGAGGTGCCTGAGCCCAGGGAGTGGTGGGTGACAGCCACAGCAGTGCCATTCCATGGAGAGGGGCATGGACAGCAGCAGCAGCCTCCTCCCCTGAGCCTGCTGCTCCTCTCTGTCACCCTGGTTAAATCAGATTAATTGCCAGCTTTTTTTTTTTAATAAACTTCTGCATTCGGTAAAGCTGCTGGGGTAGTTTTTTCATAAAACTTCTAAGTGATTATGAAATGTACATTTAAGCATAAGTAACTTGACAGGTTGGGTTTTTCTCCCCCCTGAAAGACACAAAGTGGGGTCATGCTGAGCACCTGGAGAAAGGTGCCCCTGTTCAAAGTCTGGGCATGCAAGTGTAGGGCTGAATTTTTGACTCTTGTGTGAGCACAGTTTCTACTCTTAATGCATCATTAACATGGTTTTCTGCATTTCATTCAGTTCCCATTACAGCACTCAGTTCCGTCTGTTAATTTTGGTATGTTGATATTTTTGTTGTCAGCAGTTTTTTTTTTTCCTTTCTTTTTTGAAGCATATAAAAACCATTAGTGTGAAAGAAGATTAAAAAGATACATTACAATTAAAATGTTAATGAAATCGGCATCATACAACTTTTGAAACCATTTAGGCATTAATCTTTCTTGGTCTCATGTCCATTAACTCGGGCGATTCTTATTCCACACTGACCCCTGCTGAGAGAGTCGTGCTATAATTGGATTTTAAGAACTGGGGGGGAAGAAAAAGGAGGGAGAGAGAAAAGCCTTGGAAAAAAGGGGAAGTTGGGAAGGTTGCCTTGGCTTTCTGCACGGTGTCCATGGAAATGAACCCAACAAAACCCAGCCCTGTTGCTCCATCACTCCCCAGGCGTGTGTTCCCCCAGGTCATGCCTGGGAATGTGGGAATGCTGGGTCAGGGGCTGGGGCAGAGCCCTGGGGAGCTCCAGAAGCTCCAGGCTGGGCTCCTTCTGGGCTCTGGCTGTCACAGTGACCTTGGGCAGGACACGAGCACCAGACTCTGCTTTGGTTGATCCCAGTGTAACGTGAGCAGGGCCAGAGCAGGATGGTGAGAGGCCTTTTTAAGGCCCTGGGAGGAAGGGAATGGGAGAACAGCAAGGAATCGTTTGTCATTATTGCTTCAGCTTTCCCAGTTCCTCCAAAGTAGTATTTCTGCATTTTATCTGTTTGGGTTTGTTTTTTTTTTATAAGAGGCTCTTTTTCAGCTTACACAATATTTGAATTGGGACCAGCCCCCCTCCCCAGGCGAAAGAGGAGGATTGACTAATTCACAGGCTGTGTAGTGAATCCAACATCAGGACTTCCTGACTCACCACACAGCTCCCAGGATCCGTGCCATGGCTGCATCAGGGCCATGGGCTGTGCTCAGCCCCTCCAACCTCGCCAAGGCTCCAGCCCATCCAGAACACTCTGTGCTGCTCAGTCCCAGCCTTACACCCTCCTGGACACCTTCTCCAGAGCTTTGCCTGTGCTGCCCAAGAACTTGACACATCCTGTGGGATGTTGGATCAATTGGGAAGGGCAGGTCCTTTAGGGAAGAGCAGTGTCCTTGCCAGCATGGGGATGGGGTTTGGGGTTTTTGGGAGGGCGGGTGTGCTGCTGTCCAGGCAGTGATGCACCTCAGGACTGGCTGAGCTGGAAGTCAAGGGATGAGCACATCCCACCGAGGGAGGAGTGGAGTATCAGCCCAGCTTGTGTTTATGCTGCAAGCATGAATTTTTATTTAGATTTTTTTTTTTTTTTTAAAAAAAGCAAAAAGCTGAACAGATCCGTGCGAGCCGCAGAGCTGCCGCCTCCCAGCCGCTCACGGCGTTCCAAGGCGGGCAGGAGAGGAAGGATGGCTGGTGCTGGGCTGGCCAGGGAGCCCAGTGAAGCTGAAACATCTGCAGGGCTGGGGGGAGCAGGAGAACCCTGGGCTGGCAGTGGCCTGGGGCTGGGTTCATGCCGTGGGAAGTGAGCCGTGAAGCACAGAGCGTGCCGCTGGCACCGCATCAGAGGGAGCAGCGCTGGGCACCCCGGCTGGGGAAGGGCTTCTTGGAGCTCTGCAGTGCCTCTGCACACACAGCACACCCTGGGGTTTAATTGTTTTGCTCCCTTTTTATGTGGGTAGAAGAAAAAATAATAATTTATAGTGGTGTTGTTTTGTTGTCGAGGCATCGCGTGAATTTATAACCTGAGAGAATTGGAGATGGGGATCCAAAATTGTCAAATAATGGCAGGGATGGGGGAGGCCTTGCCAGAGAGGGAGCCATCCTTGTCCCAGCTCAGCTGGTCACATGAACTGGGGGTGTATTCTGCAACAGGGGTACCCCAGGGGGTGGTTTGTACCTTTGGGTGAAACCAGCAGCATTTGTGACAGTCAAGTTAAATGACTTTTCTTTAGGGGAAAGGAAAGTTCTAAGCCCAGGAAGAGGGAGCAAGGAAAAGCAACTCTGGACATTCCCAGTGAATTTTCTGGCCCAGCACACAGGTGGGATTTCTAGCAAGGTGAATTTCTGTGCTGCAGGCTGAGTGAGAAGCACACCAGAATCAATATCTCAGTAGTCCAATAAAACCTGTGGGAATTTCATTTCAGCTCATTTCAAGTGATCTAATAACTGGCCTTTCAGATGACTGCTGGCTGTTTGGTTTCTTTGTGCAACTGTAAAAATGTAGATGGAGCCCAGGGTACTTGCAGTGCTTTGGTTGGGCAGAGGGAGCCTCCATCCCAAGGTTTGCTCTGGGGTCAGGCAGTGAGGGCTGGGGGTTTGGCTCTGGCTGGTTTTCAGATCCTCTGGTGGATTGTAATTCCAGCTTGCAGCACTGATTTAGTGTCCATCACCTCTGCAGTCCCTTGGGAGCCAGTGGGAGCTTCAGCAGAGCAGCTGGAGGTACCTGAGCCATGGGGTACCTTCATGAATATTTTTGCAATCAAGTTTAGGAAGTTTCCTCATTTACCTTCCCTTTAAGATCCCAAACTGGCTGTTGCTTTGTTCATGAGTGCCTTAGGAGAGGTGTATCCTGCAGTAGTTGCTGACTAATCTGCATTTGGCAGGAGAAATGATGCAGGAGGGAGGACTTAACTCTTTGCAAGGGGACAGGAGGGCAGCACAAGTTGGAGGAGGTGGAGAAACCAGGAGAAGCTGCAGCCTGTGTGTGTCTGGTCCAGGCTGTCACCCCAGCACAGCTTGGCAGAGCATTGAGCTTCATTTTTTTGCTTGACCATCATGAAAACCCAGAGAACTCCAGTGGCACACTGGTGATGTCCACAGTGCAAAGTGTTGCAAGTGATTTTAAACAAAAATATTCCAGTGGCTTTTACCACTCTTCTGTAAGTTTCTATAGAGTGACAGTCATGATTTCTTGGTTCTTTTTCACACCTCCCAAGTGTTTTTCCCCCCCAAAATCCTGGAAGCACAGTTCAATTGCAGTGTATTTATGAAGCATCAGAGGTGATGCCAAGTGCCAGCCCCAGGGGAGCCGTGCTCCTGCAGCCTCCCCTGGCTGTGCCTGAGGGATTTGTGCTGTTTGGCTGCTTTGGTGTCCACTCCCCGCCCTGCAGCCTGCTCCTGACCTCTCCTGGGTGCCTCAGGAATGTTGTATGAGACCCAGGGTGCAGCATTAGCAATGGAAATATTTGGTGCAGGCGGTTCCCACACCCTGGTGCCCGCCCTGGCGCACGTGCCAGCAGCTCCGGTGTTTGCTGGGAGAAGTTTTCCCTCCTGGTGTCCAGGTGATGGCTCTTCAGGTGACAGCAGGTGGGTTGGGAGCTTAGGAGTTGTGTCTGGTGGAACCACCCACCAGTATGGATGGATATGTCAGTTTGGGGGAAAAAGGGAGAGATTTGCTGGCAGTTTTTGAAGAAAAAGCCAACCTCCCAATGCTTGCAAACCCATCTGAGGAAGCATGGGATGAGGTGTAGCAAGGAGCTGCTTGGAACTTGTTTCAGAAGGTATGAAAAGGGGAGATGGGATGGGGTGAAGGATTATTCTCATGTCCATGTAGTTGGACAAACTCTCCAAGTTACCAAAAGTTCTTGAGGGGAGGAATGATCTCATGGTTCTGGGATGGTTTCATAGACGGGGCAGTGGCTGAGCTGCCTCAGCGAGCTCAGACTGACATCCCAGAGGCTCTTTTCTCCTTGCCATGGCTGCTCAGATCTGGTATTTGAATTTTAGTCTTAGTTTTGTAGGTGGGACAAGAACCACCCACCACGCAGGCTGAATGATGCCCTGTTGTGTGTGTCACAGGCGTGGGTGGCACTGACTGTACGTGCTGCCCGCTGTGCTCCTGAGGCTGCCATGGGCACAGTGGCTCTCTGGGACACACTCTGGTGTTGGCACTGCCCTTGGGAGCACAGCCCACCCCGTGGATCCTGCTCCATGCTTCACCCCAGATCTGAGCTACATCGTTTATATGTTTGGTCCCAAAGTGTCTGTCTTTGCTCCTTGTCCCACTCCTGATTCCACCTCCTCCTGTCTCAGGAACCTCCCTCTGTTCCTGGTAGTTCAGGGAAGGTTGGCTCAGGTTTAAACCACTTGCCTGTGGCTGTTAAGTCTTAGTGACATATTAAGTATTTAATATCCAAGTGCATTAGCTGCCCACCCACATCCCCCTTTGGAGATGGGCTGAGGGAAATCGCCCACATCTGACAGGATGCTGCCCAGCAGAGTTGTACAAATGGCTTCCTCCTGGACCTCTGCTTTGATGTTTGGTTCCTGACCTAATTAGCCATGAGTGATGGTGTGAGCAGAGATCTCGTGGCTGCATCCTGCACCTCGTCCCTCACAGGGATTTCGGGGATCCCTCCCCGCTGGAAGGGACACCTGGCCCTGTGGGGTGTCACAGTCTGAACTGCCAGTGCTCCATCTGTGAGGCAGCTGGGCCAAAGCAGGAATCACCCAGCTAAACCAGTGTCCCTGCAGCTGGTGGCAGGCAGGGCTTGCCCTGGTGCTGCCACCTGAGCCTGGTGGCAGCGTCAGATGGGAGAATCCACCTGAACAGCCACGTCTGATGGTGTTACAGCTTCATTTCTGGGCCCTTGCTTAACCCCTGCAGCACATCAGAGGCTCTTGTGAAATGTAATGTGCTGGAGCAGCAGCACAGGAAAAAGCTCTGCCTTCTGTGAAGCCAGACTGTTGCAGTGTAATTTGTTTTGTAAGATTTTGAAAGGCAGTGTTGCAATCTGTAACAGTAGAATAGTGGGAAGATGGTCAGGTGGTTCTTGGGACTTCAACAGACAGATTTCATGTCTGTGTGTTTTTGCAACACCTTTCTATAAAGGGAAACATAATTTAAAATATGATTACTTAGTGTTGTAACAGTCTTCTCAAACGTTTTTGCATTATGCAGAGATCATTATCAGAGGCTGATATTAACTTGCAAAGAATATTATGCAAATCATTCTCCTGTTCTTCTAAAAAGAAATTTCCTTCATAATGCAAAGCGTGACAAAAAAAATTGTGCAGAGGCTTTTGGCAAAATTACATTCAGAAGATGTAACAGTTTTTCTGCTTACTAGCACAATCCGTTTCTGCCTTTTGACTGGATTTGCTCAACTCAAGCTGATAAAGGCTGAATTTTAAAAGCAGGCTGGGGCTGGGGGGAGTGTGTGGTACCTCGTGGGTTCAGGGATGGTCAGGGAGGGTTTTTTGTGCTTGGATTGTTGTTTCCAATTTGCCCTGACGGCGATGACAGCCTCTGATAGTCTCAGCTGTGTGGTGCTCCCTGAAATTACGTGATGGTGCCTCGTGTTCCGTGGGGTGGGGATGCTCAGCACCACCCTGGGCACGAGCAGCAGCTCCAAGGATCAGGGCTGGGATGGATTCCACAGGGACAGACTCCCCAGGTGTCCAGTGCCACCAGTTTCAGCCTCTGGGTCACTGGGACCAGTCAGACCACCCTGGATGGGAGCACTGTGAACCCCAGACACCAGGGGTGGGATGGGTGGTCCTGCCCTGTGCAGCCTTCACAGCATCACTGAGGCTGGAAAAACCTCTGGGATCATCGAGTCCAGCCTGTGCCCCATCCCTGTCCCCAGCCCAGAGCACTGAGTGCCAGCTCCAGGAATTCCTGGGACACCTCCAGGGATGGGCACTCCCTGGGCAGTGCCTGGCCACCCTTTCCATGCAGAAATTCCTGCTGATGTCCAAGCTGGCCCAGCCTGAGGCCATTCCCTCTCTCCTGTCCCTGTTCCCTGTGGGAGCAGAACCTGCCCTGCCCTGGCTGTCCCCTCCTGTCAGGAGTTGTGGAGAGCACTAAGATCTTCCCTGAGCCTCCTTTTCCCAGCCTTGGCATCTCCCTTGTGTTTCTCCAAGCACCAGCACGTTCCTGGAGGTAGTCCTGGCCCAGCTGAAGCCATTGAGGATTTTGCCACTGACTTCATCCCTCCTGTATGTATTTTTGTGTGTGTTACAAACTGGCTGTATCAGTTCAGAGCTGCCCCTTTCTCACGCAGAAATCTGATTGTGCTGAAATCGAGCGGATTGTTTTATAGGTATTGGCTGTTCTGCTCTTCTTATGGATTGATTGACAAAAATAGAGCCTGATAAATATTGTAAATGACTAAAATGCTTGCAAGGTGTGCATCACAGTCAGCCTTGAAGAGGCTATTTTGCTGCAGAACCCCGTTTTCCAGGCTCTTAACACCATTTTGAGAAAACGAGGTCCTGATTTCTCAATACAAATGTGATTGAGAAAAGTCAGTAATATTCAGACATGTAGATTGAATTAAAGCAGCAGGGAGAGTTTTCACTAACAAGGGGAATTTTCAGGCTCTCTTTTTGTGTCTGGTTAGATAACTCAATATTTAAAAATCAACCCAAATTAGATAAATAAGCTGGAAGTCATAGTTAGCATTCGTCAAGCAACTTAGGCTGGATGTTCCGGCACTGCCTGACTCCACCTCTAGCTGCAGGGTTTCCCTGTTGTGAACGGGTGAATTCTAATCCTTGTTTATTCCCTGCTGCAGAGAAATGGATTTATCCGGAGTTTTCTGCCTTGAAAAGGAGCCCCGGGTGCAGGGGGTTGGGGCGCCCTGGAGCGGGTGCGATGTGCCATGTGAATTCCACCCTTCACACCTTCCACCAACACCAAATCCTTGATTTCCGTGACACGGAGAACTTTTAACACCCCGAAAGTGGCCCCAGGGTGTGGCTGTGACCTGAAAATCAGAGCAGTGAGGGGTTACATGAGTTGGCTCTGCTTCCCTGGCATCTTCTGGGGTCAGGATGGGAGCTGCTGGGCATCCCTGCTGGACCCCACTGGGTGAATTACAGGCAAAAGCTGACTTTTTATTTTTTAAACATTGCAAGGAAGGCTGAATCAAAGTAGGGAGGTGTTTTATTCTGAGCAGCGTGGCGGAAAGGAATCTTTTTATCTTCTGGGTTTCTTTGTTTCCGGAATGTTTTGTAGCACGGACTTGTAGCAGAGCGGTGTTAAGCACATTCCTGCAAATCTCTTTCTGGTAGCCTCTGGAAAAGGGTGATGCTGCCAAAATAAAATCAAACATTTAGCTCTAAATTTTTTTTTTTTTTTCCTTCAAAGGATGACTCTTTATGACTATTTTTTTTTTTTTGGTTTTGTTGTATTTCTTAGAAGAGCATTTGCGGTGTTCATCGAGCTCCTTCCAGGAGAAGCTGTGGCTGCCCCTGGATCCCTGGAAATGTTCAAGGCCAGGCTGGACAGGGCTTGGAGCAACCTGGGACAGTGGAAGGTGTCAGGTCCCAGGGTTGGGACTGGATGGGCTTTGATGTCCCTTCCAACCCAAACTACTCCGGGATTCTGTGATTCCCTTTGTTTTCCCCCTCTTCCCAATTAACCTCATTTTAGGCTGTGAGCACCAGCAGTGGCTTTTACCCTCTGCTGCCCTTCTGCAGGTTTTCAATCCCCACCTGCCTTGCTCCAGCCGTGCTCTTACCACCAGGCATTAATGAAACCAAAGCAGAGGCCAGCGTGATCATCCCCTGCCTCAGTCTGCTGCAGGGAAACTCTTCCCAACAGAGTGAAAATTGCAAGTGGTTATGGAAATTATGGGGCAGGGAAGAAATGGCATTCCAGCCTGGTTTAATTTGGGAGCAGATGTCCTGGAAATAAGGAATTGCAATACATAGCACAGGTTGTTCTAATGTGGATGTCGGGCTCGCCCTTGTGTGAGCGTGATGCTGCCTCACGATGTGGGAGCAGATATTATAACCTTGAAGAATCTTGTAGGACATAAAAGTTTTAATTAAAAATCCAGCTTGGTTGAGGGTATTTTGGTTTAGCATGAACGTCTTCATTTCTTTTGAAAAAAGAATTAAATGAAACCCTTAGTATTCCTTTTTTTTTTTTTTTTATTCCTGCATATTTATTCTTGAAGTTGAAGCATTAGAAAATAATTGAGTAAAACAAAATCCACAAGGCTTCAAATTACCTCTAGCTTAATGTTTTATTTAAAAGGTTTGCTAACTGACATTCTTTATAATGAATTAGGTCACGCGGCTCCGAGGAGTGTTGTCGGTTTTCTTTTTTACATTTAAATTTGAGGCTGCTTCCCTTGAAACTTGGGCTCTGCTGCCAGAGCCGTGCTCGGCTGTGACTCCCCGGCTCAGGGAACCTCACTCTAATTATTCTCAATCACACCAGTGCAAATGAATATATCCATGTTTGGAGGATCGAAGCGGTGTTGTCATGGCAATCTCCGTAAGGTCATGAGAAACTCATGGATATTGTTCAGTGCCTCTCCTGGGAGCCTGCTCCTGCCTTTGCAACATTCTGGGTTTGGGGGGTTTGGGGAAGAACTTTGAGGCAGGGTCTTGGTGGGGTTTGGTTGGAAGGATTTGCTGGTTCCTGCTGGGGGTTCAGGTGAGGGTGGTGGAGGGCTCGTGGCTCACTGCTGCTCCTCCTCTGGGCACCACATCCTGAGTCAGGACAGGACCAGGCTCGTTCTGGAATGTTCTGGGATCCTTCTGAATTCCAGGGGCAGCAGAAGGACCTTGGGTTGGTGCTGGTTAATGGGGCTGAGTGTGCTGGGGTGAGCTTTGGCTTGGGTTTTGTTGGGAGAGCTTTGCTTGTATGGAACTTAAAAAAAAAAAACCAAACTCCAAATAATAACAAACCCCAAAACAACAACAAAATACCCAACTTTGCTTTTCTTTAAGGTCATGTTGGGTGGAGCAACCTGGTCTAGTGGAAGGTTCCCTGTCCATGGCAGCTCTGATGATTTTGCAAATATCTGGTGTGGAAGGAAAGGGGATTCACTGAAACTGGAATTCACTAAAATTGGAATTCACTAAAATTGGTGTTTTGCAAGTCTTGGTTGGGGCGATCCATGTAGTTGTGGTTTTATGGTTTTGTATTTCTAAATTCTTCTTGTTTAAAAAACGTAACCAAAAATAAATGTTATTGATAGAGAGCCATCAAAGCATTTTAATTTGCAACTAAATCCATGTTAAAACTGTAATTATTTTGCTAACCCAAGACATAGATACATATATGTATATAAATTTATATATATACATACACACCCCTATCTCTTTGAGCCTTCAGACAGCTTTAGCACGTCCCTGTGCAGGTTTTTTGGTGCAGGTGGCTTGGTCTGAAAGATATGACATTATTTAATGATTGATACCAGTATTCTACAAAAAACCCCAAAAACTAGAAGAAAATCTTGCACTTTGCTGGCTGTAGAGGAGCCGTGGCTGTGCCCGCAGGGTGTCAGGTGAGTCTCTTGCATTATTTGTGTTATCTGCACTTAATTGCTTCTGGTTGCTGAGTCTTTGGAGATGTTGAGCCTCTCTGATCTTGTCCTCTCACACCCAGCGTGTTCTCACGCAGCAGGGGAAGAAAACAGGTTTTCACAGGGTTTTCACCTGGCAGGTGTGCCCTGTTGGCCCATCCCTGCAAGGCCTGGCTTGCAGAGCCCCTGCCCTGCCCTGTCCACACAGGACACCCCGGCCTGGCACCTCTGTCCTGCCACTTCTCTGCCCACCATGGGGCTGTTTCGACCTGACTTTCTCTAGAACTTGGCACACAGGTTGGATTAAGGGGTTTTAAATTGGAATTTTAGGTTGGCATAGCTGAAGTGTAGAGATGAGTTGGTGTTGAAACGCTCAACAAAGCACTAAGCAAGTGGAATTTACAATTAAAGACATATTTGCATTTAAAAACCATTTTAGTTGACCTTCTGGCCCCCTGGCTTTCTCATTGGCTGTGGGGTATCCATTAACACTTCCAGGGCTCCTGGACTTGCCAAAAACCCTCTGAGCAACTTACTCTGCTCCACTCTGCCTTGCCCACCCAACACCTGGAGGAGTGGTCAGTGAGGTGTGAGGGGAAAAACGTGTCTGATGAGGTTAAAAAAGGCACAGGGGAGCCTTTAATGCTGGGAGAACAATTAACTGCAGCTTCTGCAGTATTTAACAGGGCTTCAAACCCCTCTGATTATCCCTGGCGTTGGCTTTTGTCAATCGTTGGGTTGACTAACATGTCCCTTTCAGCTTTGGTGACAATAAAATGTGAGTAAGCAGAAAACTCAAATTTCTGAACGATGGCTCGTGGCAATTTCCTAATTTCCTGAGTGAGCACAGGCTTCTTGGGGTTTCATTCCTGTGCCAGAAAGACTATTTGCTCATACAAAGTTCTTCATTGTAATAGGAAAAAATCAATTTGATTACTTTCATGTCAGCATGCATGTCTAATGGCTTAGAAGTTATTGCAGCCATAAAATATACAGTATCATTTCTCTCTCACTCTGAAATTTGACAGGATTAATATAGTCAGCATGAAATCTTAGTCATAAAGTCGACCATAAGTGATGGTAAAATTAGCTGCTGAAATCGTCTGCTTATGGAAAGCATCTTCTGTTTTTCCTTCAGGGAAAAAATGCTGAGGGGCTGGCGTGTGGATGGGAAGGAAGTGTTTGCTCTGATGGGAAGATGTCCATTTTTATTTCATCTGCCTGGATCTGTGATGTCCCTGACAGCCCCAAGTGTGGCTTCACCACCTGTTCATGGCTGCTGGTGCTGCTGGTGGGGCTGTGTGTCCAGCACAGCCCTGCAAGTCATGCCCTGTGTGAGCCACAGTGGAGCTCACTGCAGGGCCTGCAGAGCACCATCCCCTGCAGGGGCTGGGTTTTGGGTTGGAAATCGGGGCTTGAGGTGTGTCCATTGGCGCTGGGTGTTCCCCAGGGCAGGCTGGAGTCTGCTGCTCTGATTTAGCTCATGCAGAACGAGCCTTGTGGTGGTTGGAAGCTGTTTTTTCCCTTGGGTCAGTGAGGTTGGAGGGAGGAGAGGTGCGGGGGAGGTAGGTTTCACCCATGGAATTGAGTGGATGCTCTTCCTCCTGGTGCTGCCTGCTGCCATCTTTTTGGTCACCTGCTGTCCTGATTGCATGGTCCCCTTGGGAAGTGGCTGAGCACCTTCAGGGGGGCACAAAAGGGAGCTCTGAGCTGAGATTGAGAAAGCTCTGCCTGAAGTTGGGTTTCCTTCTGCGTGGCTGCCCTGGGAGGCACAGCAGCCTCTCCTTCCTGCTCACCCAGCTCCAAACCTGCCCTTGGAGAGGAAGTGCTGGCTTAGGCAGGTGTGTGATCCTGCACCAGCCCAGCCTCTGAGCTCCTTCTTAATGGTTTTGTTTCATGATGTCTCATTTCAGCTCTATTGGGTAAGGTGCCTGTGCTGCTTTTTCTGCTTATGAAGCTGATTACAGAAAGAATTAAGGAGCTTGGTATCTTTAATAGCTATGAGCTGCTATCTTTAATATCAACTTTAAAATTAAACCAAGGGAAGGCATCATCCTGCTTATGGACATTAATTGCCCATTCCAGAAGGTCCCAGAGCTGGATTTTCTTGCCAGCCCTTGGCCAACTTGGCTTTGCAAGGGGAAATTTCTCCTGTTCCTTGAGCAAAGACACAAAGTTTTACTCCTCTGGGGGGAATCAGGGGTCCCTCACATTGTATCAGGATGTTCCAGCTTGGCTGGGAGCTGTGTCCTGCTGGTTTCACAAGTCCTGCCTGCCTTGGCAGCCCGTGGTGAAAAGTTAATATCTGGTCATTGCTTTTGGCTGCATCTCCAAGGCAACTTCATTCATAGGCAGCTCGGGGTTGATGCCATCCAGACATGCCTGGGTGACTAACTCCAGCTCCTGTTACATCCCACAGGAGCTGTTAACTCCTTCAGTCCAGGTAGGGAATACAGCAGGGAAGGGGCACAGAGCAGGTGGATGCCATAAACTCCCAGCAAATCTGACCTGCTCAGTTTGGTTTCCTTCCCAGAGCCTTTTTCAGCATGGAGAGAGCAAAGAGCTCGTTGCTGTTTAAGATCCTTCTCAGTGCAGGAAGGTCTCAGGATAAGTTTGTTTCTCCTGGAATCATTATGCTTCATTATCCTCTGGTTTGGGGAGAATGTTGCCTTTGGGATCTGCACTTACTGCAGAATTTCATTGTGGAAAAAGGAGCTTGGCTGCTCTCTGCAACGCGCTCTGAAACGCAGGGAAAACGGAATTTTTTTTTTGAGGATTTTCCTCTGAGGGGCAGGTATGAGGTGAGACCACCATGTTCCCAGATGTGTTCTGGATCCATGAGCCTGTGGGGTACAGGTTAAACATGGACATGTCCTGGTCCCTCACTGCTGTGCTTATTTCTGGGTGAGTTCTCCAGACCCACATTTACAGCCTCCAGAGACTGCTTCGATTCTCACCAAAAGATGTAGGAAGGAGGAAAAGGAGCCAAACTCTGGGCTTTTTGCTGTTTGTTTCTCTCACAGCAATGCAGAGAGGTGCTGTTCCAGGAGATGATGATTTGTCCTTAAAATCCACAGCGCTGGCTGGGATGGATCCTGAAGCAGCAGTCCCCAGGAAAGCATCCATCTCCAGGGAGGAACGGGGCTGGGAGAGGGGCAGAACAAGTCCAGCTCAACCCAGCACCCAGCAAAGCTTGGCTTGAACTTGCTGAGCATTGTAAAACCATGGAGTGGTTTGGTTTGGAAGAGACCTTAAAGCCTATCTTGTTCCAACCCTGTTCCAGGGCAGGGAACCTTTCACTGGACCAGGGTGCTGGGCTGTGCCCTCTTCCATTGAGATTTGAGTCCATGCTCCCACCCTGGATGTCTGGTGCTCCTTGGAGGCCCTGGAGGTGATTTGGCAGGAGGGGACAGGCAGGAAAAGCTCCCTGGGTTTCACTGGACACATCCCTGCAGCCCAGGTGGGGCAGTTCAGCAGGGATCAAGGTCAGGCTGGCTCTGGGGGTAGCTGAGATACACAAACCTGACACCCTGTTAATTTTTTAATGCATTTTGGGCGATGTGTTACACTCAGGCAGAGAATGGGACACTCTGGGAGTGTGGAGGTGCTGGGACTCGGGGCAGGGTGGTACCTGTGGAAGAGTTCATTAGACATGGCACAGATGATCCCAAGGACCTGGGGTGCAGCCTGGGTCCCCTAAAACCTGGCCAACCTCCCTGCTCCAGTTGCTGCTCTCCCTTCCCAGGGAGGAAAACCTGCTCTCGGACTCTTATGGAGCTGCTATAACTCTCAAATTTTAATAATAGATTACCATTAGTATCAGCCTTATATAATGCACAGCTCATTATTGCTTACTCAGAATAATTTTGCAGCCTCCTTATAGAACCTTGGAACTTTATTTGCTGAGTATAAAATATGCAGAAATGCATGAATAGTTTTAAGACTTGGTACCCTAAACTAATACAGTGTGCTGGTTTTTTTTTTCCCTGCACCATGATTGAAGTCAAATTAACATATTTACCTTCAGTGCTCCCAGGAGTAGCATTAAAAAATTCAAGAGGTGATTCAGAATAGTCTCCGATTTACTGTGTTTAAAGCTGGATTTCATTTCTCAGTAAAACCATGCAAACACTTGACTCCCTTTCAGCTTTCCAGCCTCTTTGCTCCCCATGCAGGTCCTCGGACTTGCCAACAGATGGGAGCAATATTATTACCACTGCGTTCCCAAAAGGAAGCTTTTTATTTTATTTTATTGGTTTTTCAGGATGGTGGAGAAAGCAGGGGCAGAGAGTAAGGGAGGAAATGAGTTCTAACAAATGGCACAGAAGTGTAGCTGCTGTTTCAGTCTGGAGTAGGGAGAAGGAGGCAGTGTGGTTTCTGTCTTTCCTAGGGAAAATCACAGAGCCTGATTTTGGCTCTATGTTCCCATTTTCCCAGGAAAAAAAGCTGTGTAAAGGCCAGGGTAGGAAATGGAAACGGTTGCTTTATTGCCCAGTAGTTTGTTTATTCTTTAAAATGACACCTGTGCCATCCTGCTGTGCTTTGATTTATCCCCACAGCTGTAGGGTGCAGCTCCAGTAGCTCCAAGGATTTCAGACCCCACAACAGTCAGGTGTTTTGGAGCAAATCCTGCTCTAAAGCCCCCAGGCTGCTCCACCACCATCTCTGTCTTTAAAACATGGAAGTGCTGCAGGAAAACCTTTGGCCTGAACACTTTTCCTGCCCCAGGGAATAAATATTCCAGGGAGAGGGTCTGTGAGAGGAGGCTGGGTCTGGTCAGTACCCTCTGAGTGGGACAAATCTGCACTAGAGATACTGCAGGGGGTTTTTTCCATGCCTGCTGCTAGATTAGGAAGTTGTTTCAGCAGATGTTGTTTCCTAAGAAAATGGGTTAATGCTTGGTGGTTAGAATGGTGTGGCAAAAAAGCTTATTTGTGTGAGGTTTTGGCTAATTGCCTTGCAAGAGTTACAGAGCGTTGCAGCAAATTTCCTGGATTTCGCAATCGCCACAGCTTTGGTTTAACTGGCCAGAAAGATTTGCAAAAATACACAAATAAGTGGAAATATAGAGGTAAAAATCACTGGCTGGCTTGCTGCAAAAAGCTGGAGTGCCTTGTGAAGAGGTCTCAAGGCACGAGCAAGTGGCTGAGGCTCGGATCTCGGGGTTTTATAGAATTCCAGAATGATTTTTATTGGAAGGGACCTTAAAGCTCATCCCATTCCATCCCCTGCCATGGGCAGGGACACCTTCCACTGTCCCAGGTTGCTCCAAGTCCTGTCCCGCCTGGCCTTGAACATTTCCAGGGATGGGACACGACTGCTGCCCACTGCTGGCTCATGGGACTGGTCCCAGCACACTGGTGGAGCTGGGAGCTGCTCTGAGCTGGGATCACAGGGAGGAGTTTCCATCTGGAGACAGGGATTTGGTTAATTGGGCCAGGAAAATGCAAATCAAGTGTTGCTGTTTCTAAGGGCATCACCATGAAAAGGCTCCTAGTGCATCAAAAAGCACCATGGCGATGAACTGGTGGGGCTGGGAGGGACCTGGGGGGCTCTCCTGGGAGCCTTGGGCTGCTCCAGGGAAGGGTGGCCACTCCTGCCATCCTCTGCCATGGGTAAAACTCTGTCTGGGCCAGAATTCCCAGAGCCACGTGCCAGCACAGCTCTGGGCAGGGGGCTTGGGCATGGGCCAGCGCTGCATCCCCCAGTGCTGCTCAAATCACTAATTCAGTTCTGTCTGAGCAGCAGCCTAAACCAGGAATAAATGGACTTGGCTCCATAAACTTAGCACTTAAATATTTTCCCAGGCAGGAGGAAAAAAAAAACCACCAACATTTGCTTTCCATGCAAAACATATAAATCTTGGAAAAGTTCCCAAAGTTGCGTGTTTAACTGTTCATATCTGTGTGCTTGTAGGAGAGAAGTGGTTATTCCCCTGCAGAATTATTTTCCTTTTTTAAAAGGAAGCTGGAATGTTTGTGAGGAAGACATTTTAAGCCAGTGGTGGGGATGAAGGAGAGTGAGGTTGGATGGGGAAAGGAAGCACCTTCCCCTCATTCCCTCCCTGCCAGGACTAACCACAAATGCTGCTTTGACTTGCTGTGTTTTGGGGCTGTTTCTGCTTGTCTGATGAATTTTAGTGAAACACAGATCTGTTTGTTGGTTTCTTTTTAGTCTTACCCCAGTACAAGAGCTGTTAGTGGAGTTTATTTAAAGTTAAAATCATGGATGCTGCATAAAACTCAGCTCTTCCCTCCTTCCCAAAGCCCTGCAGCAGGTGGATGCTCCTTTATTTCCTGCTCACCCCATGAGAGACCCCACTGCCATTATTCAAACAGAGATGCAGAGATGGGTTTATTTTTGTATAAAATCCCTGTTTCTCAGGAAATCCCTGAGGAGATGCTGAGGAGACCCTTCCCTGGGGCTGGGGTGATGCACAGCTCACATTGGCACCACCCTGTCCCCGTCCTGGGGGTGCAGGTGGCACTGGGGATGGAGGAGAGGGTCTGTGCTGACTGTCCTGCCTGCAGCAGGCCAGGTTGGAAATTTCCAGCACACTGACCCTCCATGAGCACTGTGAACACACAGTGGATAGAAACTGGGAGATAAACCCCCCAAATCTCCTCTGCAGAGGGAAAAATCCCAATAACCATCCTGCAGCTTCTCCCCCCTGCACTCCTATGCCTTGCTGTCACTGCAGTCCCTGTTCCAGAGCTGGGGATGTTTAATTTATTTGTGTTCTAACACCTCTGTGTTTCATAACAGGAATCACTCCTGGGTTTGGCCGGGAGGCAGTGGAGCTCCCTGTAATCCAGGAGTGAATCAAAGCAACTTTTTACAAAACAAGATTCTCTCTCACTGTTGCAAAAGAGCTTTGGGGAAATCTGGTTTTTGTGGTTAAGGATCTTACTCTTGATGCACAAGGAAAATTATGTGTAGCTTTTATTTGGCCCAAAGGATTCTTACAACATTATCCGTATTTCCTTTAATTTGTGGGATTTCTAGTAAATGGGCTTAAAAATAGGTCTGGGCAAGATGCCAGGGTACATAAGAAAAGCAGAAAAGCTTTGCAGGCTGTGAGCTGCTCGCTTTCACTTCTCCCTGGTGTGGGCTGGGGGCACGGGGCGGTTGCTCACCTTTTGGGGTTAAATTTAATGATGTCTCTGGAATCCTTTGGAAGTTGATACGGCAGAAAAAATCTTTTAACTCTTTCTTAGGACTGATGCAGTGTAGTTGCTGAGCTGGAGTTGAGTCTGGAAAGGGGCAGGACGAGCTGCAGCACCAGGGGAGGGAAAGAATTGGGAAACTCTGGGCCCATTCACTGATGGGATTTAGGGACCCTGGAAAACCAGCATACAAGTAGGAGCAGAATATGACAGTGATCATATGGGGGTTTTTTCCTTCTTTCCACTTTTCATTCTCAGAAGTCTCTTTAAGCCTTTTGTTAAGTGGGAGAAATCTCAGGAGGGAGAGGTGCCCGGCTCACTGTGGTGGTATTTACCTGATTCCTTCAAAATTAATCCATGTTCAGTTAACTTAAAAATGCCTTTTTCCCTGGGGACAGCCTTCCATTCAGATGTGGTGGGTTTATGCAGCTGGAGCCCCAGTGGGAAAGGGAAGGTAAGTGGGAAAAGATCCCTGTGGCACCCAGCCTTCCTCACTCCAAGGTCCTCTGCCAGGCCAGGGCACCTCGTACCTTCCCGAAGAGTGGGATTTTTGTCCTGCTTTTGTAAAATTCAGTTATTTTTATTTTAATTCAGTATTTAGGCATGAATCTGTAAAACTTTGAGTCTTGTGGATGCTGTGTCTCTCTGTCGTGAGAAGGTTCTTGGGAGGTAGAGGAGGAGAGGGGAGATGGATGAAGATCAGGAAGGTTTTGAGCTTCTTGGGAGCAGCAGCAGTGTGTTGGATCAGTGTGGTGGACAAGGAGCAGGGTTGGGTTGAGATTACAGTGCTATTGAGCTAAAAATGTGCATTTTCACATGGTGGTGGTGATGGACTTTGTAAAATCAAGAGGATTTCTGTCAACACTTTCCATAAAATCATGAGGATTTTACAGTGCCTGATGCAGAAGCATCAGGAAAATTATTTGTGCCGCTGTCAGGAATGTACTAATAACATTTTTTATCCAAGAATATCGAGGTGCTTTGCAGATGTAAAGTCTTCTGGTGCCTCTGTGAGATGAGGGAAGTGGGGTCAGTTCATCTGTGCAGGTAAAAACACCTCACCCCTGTTTTCCCCCGGGGTGCAGCCTTGGCTGATGCCACACTTTTCCCTAAAAGCTGATAAATAGGGTATTGTTGTGGACCAGTCCTCCAGGATTGTGGTGGTTGGACTGAAGTCCCACGAGGCACTGCCAGCACCACACAGTTCCCCAGGATCCTTTCTGGGGGAGGCAGGTGAATTTGCTGCAGCTCCCATAAAAAGGGCTGATATTTGGGATGTGTCTGGAGAGAGCACAGGGCTCACTGATGCAAAACCTTTCCATGGCAGGAGTGGAATGGGGTCTTGAGCCTTTTCCACAAGACTGGTGCCCCACTGTGGGGCAGCTCCTGCCTCTGAGGGCTCTTCCATGTTCCAGGAGAAAACACAGCAGAGAAGAGCACCCTGTGCTGCCTCTGCCTGGTTTTGGTACATGGTGAGCAGGAATAATTTGTTTCCTTCTGGACACGGAGCTGCTGAGTGCCAGCACCCCAAAACTTCCCTCATTAAACCTTGGGAATGAGCAGCTCCCAGCCCCAGGGCCTTTCTCCTTCCCTCTCCCAAATCCAAAGCCCTGACCTCCAGGCAGCCCAATTAGCACAAGTTCAGATTTGAGCTGATGTTTCAAATTTACCTCCTTTGCCTGAGATCATCTTTCCCAGACACCCCGGAGCAAAAGGCTCCTGATGTTCCTCCAGAGACCAAGGTTAAATGGGCAGCTGCAGCCCAGCCCCATGGGAAGGGCAGGGCAGGTTTTTAGGGATGGTTTTGGGGAGATGGGCTGGCACTGGGGGAATGCTGCTGGGTCCCTCAGCAGGGCTGGGGCTGGGATGTGTCAGCTCCTCTTTAAAAACAGACAGCGTGAGCCCCTTTGATTTTTCTTTTTTAAAAATAATTGGGTTTGTGAGCATGATTGGGGAGGGGGGGTGTGTTTAAAAGATTTTTAACTGAGAGCCAGCAAATTTAATATTTTCTGTGTCTTGGCTGTGTTGTGATTTACATTTGATTTTAGGCATAATTAGAAATGCAAGTGGAGCGCTTTGTGTTTTACCTCTGCTCCAACTATTTATGGCATGATATGCAAATGAAGCAAGCTATGAATATTAAAGATTAGAGTGTGTTACAAAGTATCACTGTCTTTAATGAGTTGGGTAATGGGCACAGGCTTTGGAACATGGAGGTGTTGGCTGCTGTGTGCCGGCTCGGCGCTCCGCAGCTCCGGCTTTGGTTGCATCCCAGGAGAGCAGGGCTGGGATTTCAAGGCTCTCCAGCCCCTGCTCGGCTGCAGTAGGTAGGTGAGATTCCCCAGCGTTCCCATGACAAAGGAGGCTGCAGCTGAGGGCTGCTGATGGATTATTTCACGGAGGCTGTTGCAGTTCTTGTCTAGGTCAATCCGTTTCGTCTGCGGCAGCGCTGGAGACAGATCTGAGCATATGAAAGCGCTCGCCGACCTTTCAAGGTGCTTTGCAGCCATGGGAGGGAATCTTAAACACGCTCCTGCCAAAATGGAGCTGCTGCTCCCCCGGCACAGCCACCCCAAGAAATTCCTTCAGCTGCTCCTCCAGGATTAGGCTCGGTGGCAGGGAATTATTTGGGGGGTTATTGACACGTCTGAAGGAACATCTTATCCACTGGAGAGCAAGGGGTGGGAAGGGGCTCCTTGGATTAACCCCTTCTGGGTGGAGGAGTCAGGACAGCCTGGTTTTAGCTCTGAATCGCTGCCTGGTTTTAGCTTTAAATCAGTAACTGGGGTTAATTCTAAATCAGTAACTGGTTTTAACCCTAAATCAGTCACTGGTTTTAGCCCTCAATCAGTAACTGGTTTTAACTCTAAATCACTAACTGGTTTTAGCTTTAAATCAGTTACTGGTTTTAACCCTAAATCACTAGCTGGCTTTAACCCTAAATCACTAGCTGGCTTTAGTCCTAAATCAGTAACTGGTTTTAGCCCTAAATCACTAACTGGTTTTAGCTTTAAATCAGTTACTGGTTTTAACCCTAAATCACTAACTGGTTTTAGCCCTAAATCACTAACTGGTTTTAGCCCTAAATCAGTCACTGGTTTTAGCTTTAAATCAATCACTGGTTTTAACTCTAAATCACTAACTGGTTTTAGCCCTAAATCACTATTTGGACTTAGCTCTAAATCAGTGATTTTATCTCTAAACCAGTGCCTGATCTTATCTCTAAACCAGTGCCTGGTTTTATCTCTAGAGCAGCCTCAAGAGCTGTAAAAGAGGAAGGGGGCTGTGTTTTGGGGTGCACTCAGAGGCTCCATCCAGGGCTGCCCTGCAGAACCACCTCTGCTGGGATCCCTGCGGGATGCAGGGGATGCTGGGGGGCTGCAGGAGAAGGGAAAACCCTGCCAGATACGGAAAGCAACGGATTTTATTCCAAATGGGGCTTGGGGAGGGTGGGCGGTGGGGAGGGAGAATGAAGCATGCCCCAGGGAGCGTGCTTTTCAGATTTGAGGTATTTAAATTACAAATTTTGATGAGGAAGATTGTCAGCAGTATTCAAAACAGTGCTTAAATTCTTTTGAAACACTGTCGAGCTGTGCTGTGGCAGTTGAAAAGTTTGGCACACAAGAACTTGGCCCAGAAGTTGCTGCTTGGGTTTTTTTCCTTTAAAACTCAATTCATCTGTATTCAAGTATCCCACATGCTTAAGGAAAAATAACCCCACCAGGCTCAGACTGGTTTGAGACAGACCCTTGCCTGCAGGAGAGGCTGCAGAAGTGATTGATCTCTAATATTAGAGGGTTCTGTTTTGGTTAATCAGCATTAATAAGTATTTATACTTGGAAAGAAAAAACGGTTTTGCAGTCTTTGTATCTGCTCATGAAAACAAGCAGCAAGCTAAACTGGGGTTTGGCATTTTTTGTGTTTCACTGGATTATGAATCCATTGAATTAGATAGACCTATTTATATTTTTGGGGGTTGGTCAGTGTTTGTTGGTGTGGGACCAGCTCAGGTTGTGAGCACTAGGAAGACTTTCTCACTCCAACCTCTGATCTCTCTCTGCTGCAGAGATTAAAAAACCCAGATTTTAGGGGTCTCTCCCAGCAGCTCAGAACTTGTCAGATATTGGTGGACATCATTTGGCATATAATATATATATATATATAAAACCAATATATTGATCATACATCCTCTATATTATAATCTTTCATATAGATAATCATCAGCAGTATATATATAATACAATATTCTGGGCTGCAGCGTTGTCTGGGGGAGTTTTAGGGTGTGATGCAGAAATAGTCACATTCTGAAGCTTTGGGCACAATTTGTTGCCCCCTGTGAGGAGTTTTGCTGCAGGAGGAGAGGAGGCAGAAGTGAAAAGTCAGTGTTGAGGCTCCTGTACTGAATGCTCCTGGGAGCAGGGATCAGTCTGGAGGGGTTTTCCCCCCAGGGAGAGGGGGCACAGGGAATTCTTTGCTGGACTACAAACAGTAAATGCAATATATAAAAAAAAGCAGATTTTCAGCTTTGCCTCCATCTGCCTGGGCAAAATGAGTGTCAGGCTGGGGTGGCCACCTCGTGTCACCAATTTTGGATATCTCAGGGGTTTTGCTGGATGACCAAGTCCCTCATTTTCGAAGAAGTTCCTGTGCCATCTCATATTTGCCTGTCTGAACCCAGAAGCGCAGAGTTAAATTTCTGCAGTCTCTAACTTCCCTTGCCTGCAAGCTTCTATTTCCATTAAAGATCAAGCTCAGATGCAATTGCAACTTTGCTTTATTGAGTATTAAAAGTTTAATGTATAAATGTCTCCCTTCACCAGAACTTTTTGGCAGCCCTGAAATTCCTACAAAGATCCCAATTGCTGCCCGGGCTCAGCTGCCCTTGAAGGGTTAATTATACTATGTCCTTTTTTTTTTTTTTTAAGCAGGGAGAATAAGCTGTAGCCAAAAGTAAAAGTCATTAATTTTAAGACAGAGATGTAAGCAAAGTTTCCTTCCCCTCTGCAGGTTGGTCAGGGTAGGCTATGCAGTAATTGAAAAGTAAAGGCAATTGAATTACAGGCTCCTGTCCAAACCGAGTGCGATTTCTTCTTCTTCTTCTTCTTTTTTTTTTTTTTTTACAACCTCCATTGCATCAGAACTAGGCAGTATTCCTGATGTTCTCATGTGTGTTAATGCTGACTCACAGACTAACTTGCACAAGAAAAAAAAACACACAGGCAGCTCCACCATACTAGGTAATGAGCTCTAGCGAGAAGCAGCGTCTGATGTTTTGTAAGCTTTTTTTAATTGACCTTTTAAGATATTTACTTTATTTTAAAGCTTTCTGTTCCATAGTGGCACGGTGCTAGGACTGAGTCATGCATGTTATATATTGCTAGCTCTGCTGTTGTGTACTAGGAGTGAGGAGAATAGGATTCAGCATGGCACTTGTCTTTTTTGATGTGTTACGGATGGGAATTAGTGCTTGTGATGGGATGCTGCAGGCAGGGTGATGGGGTGCTCTGTGCTTTCCTGTGGCCATAACTTACTCGGGGTCTTGACTTTTATTAGATGGCAAAATACTCCGTTCTGCAGAATAATTGTATTTTCTAGCCGTGTCTCTCCCTTCTCCCTTCCCCTTGCAGCAATCTGAGGAAAAAAAAAAATTAAAATGTTGCATTTTCTATTTTTGCTTCTCTTTGCTTTGAGAGCTCTTAAGATCAGTGTTAGGGAAGGGGGAAAGAAAAAAAAAAAAAGCCTAATTAAATAATAATGGCAAAACCACGCTTTGCCTTGGCTGAATGACGGCACTTTTTGGAGCTGCCGGGTGGGTGACCTCGAGGAGCCGCGGTGCACCCGGGCTGCCGGTGACTCACCTTGCAGCAGGACAGAGCCCGGGGCTGCGCTGCACCGGGGGGACACGGGGCTGTGCCGGGGTCCCCGCAAAGAGACCCTCGGGAATGTGCTGGGG
>VYZP01031405.1:3805-24444 GCA_013400635.1 Hypocryptadius cinnamomeus | reverse complement strand
GGGTCAGTGGTGGCCTTGGCAGTGCTGGGGAGCCGTGAGCTCCTTGTCCCATCCAGGATGTCTGGCAGGGCACTGACCCCTGCCCACTTCTTGGCAGGACTGGGTGAACTCAGGCCATGCTCCTGCCTCGTGTCCTTGGGGGTGGCAGGTCCAGCCCCTCCAGCCACCCACACACTCTGGGGCTGCTCCAAAGGGCAGGAAGGTGGGCACAGAGCTGTGTCCAGCAAAACCTGAGCTGGGCAGGTGTGGGGACACAGCTGTGGTCATCTGAGATCCCATAGAAAAGGTCAGCCCCATCCATGGCTTCCTGTGAGGCCCTGGCACAGGGTGCCCAGAGCAGCTGTGGCTGCCCCTGGATCCCTGGCAGTGCCCAAGGCCAGGCTGGACAGGGCTTGGGGCACCCTGGGATAGTGGAAAGTGTCCCTGCCATGGCAGGGGTGGAAGTGCTTTAAGGTCCCTTCCAGCCCAAAGCATTCTGGGATTCCATGGTTCCCACAGCCCCAAAGGGAAGAGAACTGCAAGGCCCCGGAGCAGGGGATGCGCTCAGGACTGTGGAGCTGTCGTGGAGCTCCTCAACTGTGCCACATTCCCACCAGGACACAGGGAAGCTGTTGGAACCCTGGAAACTGAGAATTTCAGACTTTCTGTGCTGACAGGCACTGACCCCCAAGAGAACACTGCATTTGACCTGAGGCCATGGAGGAGCTTCCAAAATGGGATTGTGGGTGTGGAGTTTGAATAGAAGTGTGCAATATCACAGGGTGGGAAACTCAGAGTTTAAGGGTTTAGAATACAATAATAGATATAAGGCAAGATGGAGGTTTAAGGGTGGAGGCTGGTCCTCCTTCTCCTTCTCCTTCTCCTTCTCCTTCTCCTTCTCCTTCTCCTTCTCCTTCTCGTCCTCCTTCTCCTTCTCCTTCTCCTTCTCCTTCTCCTTCTCCTTCTCCTTCTCCTTCTCCTTCTCCTTCTCCTTCTCCTTCTCCTCTATGGGTTTGGGTGGTTTTGTGTAATTGGAAGAAAAAGCCTGCATTGCAGGGCACAGGTGGTTGGTTGTTGAGTTAAAAGTAAAAATAATTTAATAATTAATTAATAAATAATTAATTTTAATAATTGGACAGCTTATCCTTAAAAGGCCTTGTAGAGAGAGATATAGGGCATTTTTACCTTGTTAGAGAGAAGTGCTGTAGAACTCAGGGTTTGTGAGACTGTAACACAGATAAGAACTAATAAACATCTGAGTCCCAACAAAAACCACTGTCTCACACATTTAATCCCAACCTTAACAGAAAAAAAGAAATGAAGAATCCACAGGAATCAGCTTGGGCCTGCCCTGGCAGGTGTCCAGCTCCCATGTGTGGAATGGGAGCAGATGGGCAATGCCACATCCCCACACTGTCCTGTTCCTCTGTCCAGACTGGATGAAACTGGGCAAAAAGCCAGCCTGGGACATGTGACCTGCCCAAATCTGGTTAAATTTGAAATACCTGTAAATGTTTCATTTCTGAGAAATCACCCCCAGCTCCCAGCCCCTCCTCAGGTTGTGCTCCCTATTTTCATTTCCCTTGTGTTCCCACTGCCTTCTGACATCATTTCCCAGCAAACCTGTTTGGAGTCCTGGCCCAGACTGAAGCTCCAGGGACCTTTCCCAATATTGCAAACATCCCTGGAGTCCTTGACCCCCAGAAGCTGTGGGCAGAGGGCAAACATTGCCTGGACTTTATCTGCAGGTGCCCAGGGCTCCCGTGCCAGCCCCGATTTCCTCAGTGGGTGGGACACAAGGATCCATTTCAGAGCCTGCAGCAGATCAGACACAGATCCAGAGCGAGCCAAGAGCTGCAGGGGGAGGCTGTGGCTGTTCCAAACATCCACATCCAGCTGGAGACACGATGGCTCCAGCACTTCCCATCCTCTTCACCATCCTGCTCCTCTCAGCCGGGGCCTCTGGAGCACCGTGAGTCCCCTCTGTCTCTCTGTGCCTGCTGGGTGCTTTAACCTTGGTTCCTCAGCAGCTCCTGGTGGGATTCAGTCCCTCCTGTGCCTGCTGGGTGCTTTAGCCTTGGCTCTCTGGCAGTTCCTGGGGGGATTCAATCCCTCCTCTGCTTGCTGGGATGGTTGAGCTTCAGCCTCTTGGCAGTTCCTGGTGGGGTTCAGTCGTTCCTGTGCCTGCTGGGGTGCTTTAACCTTGGCTCCTTGGCATTTCCTGGTGGCATTCAATCCCTCCTGTGCCCTGGTTGCTGCCCAGGGTGCCCCAGCTGCTCAGGCTGGGGGCTCTCCCTGCCCAGGAGCACTGAGGACACGACCCCGGTTGCCCTGGTGGCCCTGGTGGCTCCAAGGAGCTGTTGTGCCCTCACCTGCAGAGCTGAGCTGAGGAGCCCAGGGCAGCCCAGAAGCAGAGAGGGGAGCCTGGGGGGGTTCCTGTGCTCCCAGGGACTTTTCCAGGTCTTTGTGCTGGATGTGCCTCACCCCAGGGCTCTCCTGTCCCTTGTCCCTGCCAGGAGTTACGTGGTGGTGTCCCCGGCCGTGCTGTACCACCCTCACCCTGCCACGCTCTGGGTGCACCTCAGTGACCTCCAGGGGCCTGTCCAGCTCCGTGTCCAGCTGCAGGGGGACAGCGGGACCCCCCCCACCACCCTGCTGAGGAGAGAGGTCCTGGAGCCTCATCTGCACCTGAACGTCACCTTCCCTGTGAGTGTCACCCCAGTGTCACCCCAAAGCAGCCGGGAGCAGGCGGGGGGCCCTGGGCGGCCTCCAGGCCGTTTCCATCAGGGCTGGGGACAGATGTGAATTGCCCACCTTGTGGCAGGGTCTCTCCCTCGCACTGACAAAGCCAGGCTCAGCCCGTTATCCCAGCTGGAATGGTCCTTGGGTGCGGGGGGTTCCTGGGGCTGGTTCCTGGGTCACCCAGGACCCGTCCTTGTCCCCACCCCGAGCCCGCTGATCCCCCCGCAGGCTCCAGCCCCCGCCAAAGGCAAGGAGGAGATCGTCGCCCTGCACGTCTCCATCCAGGGAGATTCCCTGAATGTCTCCGAGTCGAAGAAGGTGCTGCTGAGGGCTCCGAGCCCCGGGGTCTTCATCCAGACGGACAAGGCTGTCTACAAGCCTGGGCAGGAAGGTGAGGGGACAGGAGGGACCACCCTGCCCTGAGGACAGCCCTGGGGTGAGGAGAGGGATGGGGGGACCGAGCCTTCCTCCTGCACTGCCTGGAAACGGGAGATGTTATCCCGGGATGTCCTGGGAGGTGTTATCCCGGGATGTCCTGTGTGGGGTTATCCCGGGGTTTCCTGTGTGGGGTTATCCCGGGATGTCCTGGAATGCCCAGCACGGGCACAGGGCAGTGCCAGGGCTCGCTGGAGCCGTGCTGCTGAGGGGCAGGGCAGGGCTCAGGGTGGGTTTCCCTCCACCTTCTCGCGGGGAATTCCCCTCCCTGCGGGTGAAGGCACTGCTCCATCTCCGTTTCCTTTCCCAGTGAAGTTCCGAGTTGTCTCTTTGGATAAAGACCTGACCCCCAGCAACCAGAAGGTGAGAGCAGGGGAGGTGACAAGGTGACACTCCCTGCAGTGTCCCGGCCGGCCGTGGGAGAGGTGTGGGAGTCACCTTTCCCCTCGGGAATGCTGCCCCGGCCAGCTCTGCCCGCGGAGCTGCCCCCGGGGCAGGGATGCCCTGTGCTGGGCAGGGGGGCAGCAGGATCAGGAGAAAGCAGAGGGCACGTGTGACATGGGAATGTGCCCGTGCCAGCTCCCGGGCAGGGATGGAGCCCTGGTGAGTGGGAAGTGAGGAATGTGCTGATACCCATCAAGGCACCAGACACCAGGAACACCGGCAGGCTCAGCCTCTCGCACCCCTGAGCAACCACTGGGATCCCTGGAAGTGCAGAATGTTCTCAGATTAAAGGGGTTCTGGACCCCTCCTAAGGCACTGGGAGATGCCACCTCTCTGTGCCACCCTGGCAGTGCCCTCGGCTCAACCCTGCCAGAGCCAGGCTCAAAATCCATCCCAGGGCCAGGCTCAAAATCCATCCCAGAGCACCTTGAGGGCTGGGAAGCTCAGAGGATCCCACCCTCCCTCTGCCCCACCCACGGCCGTGCCCACGCTGGTGAGACCCCAAGGATTGGAATTGCTCCTCTGACCATCCTCTCTTTGCCTTCCAGCTGCCCCTGGTGTTCCTGAAGGTCAGTTTGGGACCCCCAGGGGGTGGGGTGGTTTTGGGGGCCGGGAGAGGGGACACTGGGCACAGCCAGGGGCTCCCCGGGCGCTGATCCCGCGTGTCCCTGCCAGGATCCCAGCGGGAATCGCATCGCACAGTGGCGGGAGCTGACCCCTCGGCAGGGAATCGTGGACTTGTCCCTCCCGCTGGCCTCGGAGCCGGCCCTGGGCACCTACACCATCAGCGTGGAGGGGAAGAGCCATTCCTTCAGCGTGGAGGAATACGGTACGTGGGCACTGGGAAGTGGGACCCCACCATGGGCAGCAGGTCTTGAGCCCCTGCAGCCACCCAGGAGATGTTGTCACCGTCCTGGGAGTGAGCACCCTGTGTCCTTGTGCCTGTCCATTAGTGCTGCCCAAGTTTGAGGTGACCATTCATCTCCCCAGCGTGCTGTGGGAGCAGAACGAGAAGTTCCCGGTGGAGATTTGTGGGCGGTGAGATGGGAGCAGGGAACGGGGGGGGGATGGGGGGAACCAGAGGGGGGGGGCCCCCCTAACACAGCCTCTCCCCTGTCCCCACACAGCTACACCTACGGGAAGCCCGTCCGGGGGAAGGTCCAGGCTGACTTGTGCCTCAGCCAGAGGCTCTGGTCTCAGGGGAGGCAGAAGAGCTGCATCCAGGTTACGGGGCAGGTGAGAGTGGCTGGGACTGGGGCTGTCCCTGGGCTGGCTCCTTCCCGGGAATGCTGCTGATGGGGTCGATCTTCCCTCCAGACGGAGAAGAACGGCTGCTTTGCCACAGAGGTTTCGTTGGCTGCCTTCAAGGAGATGATTTTGGCTTCATTTTCGAGGCAGGAACTTGAAGTCGAGGCATCGCTGGTGGAGGATGGGACAGGTGGGGATGGGGGTGTGGCCATCCCTAGGTGCTCCCAAGGGATTGGTGCTCTCCAGGAACACCCAAAAGCGCTGCTGGGATTTAGGGATGCACATGCAGGGATGGGGTTTGGGTGGGGGTGTGAGTCAGGGCAGCCTGGCAAGACTTGGAATTCCAAGGAGGGGAAATATGCCGTTCCATGATCCAGCAGCTCTAGCAGCGCTGGGAGCTGAGTCCTGGCAGTGCTGGGAGTGGTTGGTGGGGTGGCTTCGCCTCCCAGCTCGTCCCTCAGTCACCGTCCTCAGTCACACCAGGAGTGCCTGGCCTGGCTGGAGAGAGGAGAGCAGGGCTTGTCCCTGTGCCCAGCACCCCAGGGGCCCCTCACGATGGTGCTTTGGTGAAGAACCTTTTCTGAACTGTCTGCCCCCAGCTGCACCTCGGCTTTAGGTCTGGAATATTCCACAGGGCTTGTGCTGCTCTTGTAGGAGATGCAAACCGTGCTGCAGGAGGAAAGCCCAAATGTCCAGGGACCTTTTCTGCAAGGGGACAGGGGCACTGGCCAGAGCTAAGCTGTGTCCTGTGTCCCTGCAACACCCTGAGCTCCCCACTCAATCTCCACAGGGCTGGAGATGAAGAGCACCAAGAGCTGCAAGGTTTTACCCAAAAGAGCCATGTTCACCTTTGAGAACCCTGATCATGTCTACAAGCCAGGCCTCCCCTACAGAGGGACGGTAACGGAGGGTCCCCTCTCGCCGTGGGGCTCACCTGCCCCTGCTGCTCCCAGCCCTGCTCCTGCCCACCCCAGCCCTGTTCTGCCACAGCTGCAGCCCTAAACTGCAGCATCCCCCCTTCCCTCCCGCACAGATCCGGCTGCAGAGAGCCGACGGCTCTGGGCTGCCCCAGAGGCAGGTTCTGCTCTCAGTCGGGAACCAGGGAAAAGAGAGGACACAAAGCTTCCTGACCGACAGCTCAGGGAGAGTCTCCTTCCAGCTGGACACCTCTGGCTGGAGTGGCTTGGTCTCCTTGTCGGTAAGTGCCCCACCCTTGTCCCCCCTCGGGGGTCCCGAGCTTCTTCCTCCAGTGGGGTGGGGCCTTGGAGCTGCACCAGCCTCGGGGGCTGCTGGTGGACTCAGCCCCTGATTCCCACCTCAGGCTGAAGTCAACAGGACAGCTGAGAGACAGGAGGGCTCAGCAGTTTTCAGGCCCCAAAGTGCCTTTCTGACAGCCATGCCCTACGCGTCCAAGAGCGGGAGCTTCCTGCACATCCATGCCCCGAAGGGGGAGCTGCCCTGCGGCCATTCCCAGCTGGTCCACGTGGATTCCATCTTTGGCAAGGAGGCTTTAGGCACTGAGCTGAAGAACCTGGATCTGGTTTTCATGGTGAGCCCTGGCCCAGAGAGGGAGGGCAGCAGGAATCAGGGTGGTTCTGTGGGAAGGGCCACATCTTTACACGTGTTGTTCATGGTGGTGTCCCCAGGGACAGAACAATGAGTGACCTGTCCTGGAGAGACTGAGGGACCTGTCAGAGGAGGTGGCTGCTGCCACTGTTGGGCCTGCACCCCCATGGGAGCTGTTGGGGGGCTGGAGACTGGGCATGGTCAAAAATCGTCCCAGAACTCTCATTGTGGGTCTATCCTCCACCAGGGCACTTTGATTCCACACTCAGCATCCATTTTGTTTTCACCACCTCCTCTGCAGGTCCTGGCCAAGGGGTCCATTACCAGCATCTTCAGGAAAGAGGTCTCTGCAGAGCCTGGTATGTCCCATGGCATGGAGGGGCTGTGCAGGGCTCTGCTCCCTGTGCCTGCTCCTCACAGAACCATGGAATGCTTTGGGTTAGAAGGGGTGTCCAAGCCCATCCCATTCCATCCCCCTGCCCTGGGTAGGGACACCTTGCACTCTCTCAGGGTGCTCCAAGCTCTGTCCAACCTGGCCTTGGACACGTCCAGGGCTGGAGCAGCCACAGTTTCTCTGGGTAACATCTCCCCCCTTTCCATGGCTCAGGACAGAGAGCCTCCCTCTCCCTGGAGCTGCCCATCGGGCTGGAGCTGGCGCCCATGGCCAGGCTTCTGGTCTACGTGATGCTGCCCAACGGCGAGATGGTGGCTGATGTCACTGAGCTCTCCGTGGCCAAGTGCTTCCCCAACCAGGTGAGAGGAATTGGGTTGTCCATGGCTGCCTGCTTTGGGATCCATCCTGCTCCAGGAGCATTGCAGTGTTACAGTCTCCCAACCCATTCCCTATTCCCTGCTCCCCAAACCCTCTGAGGAGAGCCTTCCCTACCTCTGGCTCGGTCCTGCCCTCCACAGGAGGTGACTGCCCTCTGTCCCCTGGTGTCCCTGTGCAGGTGAAGATGGCGTTTTCCGAGGCCAGGGCCCTGCCTGGGGCAGCGCTGAGGCTGCAGCTGGGGGCTGCCCCAGGCTCCCTGTGCGCTGTCCGAGCCGTGGATCGCAGCGTGCTGCTCCTGAAGCCCGAGGCTGAGCTCAACGCCGAGGCTGTGAGTGCTGGCCCTGTCTGGGGTCCCCCTGCAGCCCCAGGAGCAGCCTGGGCTGGGGGTGGAATGATATTGGCTCGAGTGTCCCTCACATGGACCCAGTGCTGCGGTGGGCAGAACCCTGTGCTCTGAAAATGAGGGTTTTGCATGTCTTTATTCCCAGGTCTACAAAGCACTGCCCGAATTCAACTACCCTCACAGCATCGAGGATGAACCATTATGTCACTGGTGGGACTCCAGGATGGAAACCAACAAGTTATTCCAGGTGAGGCCCCTGGGCCTTCTTGGTTCCTCCCCATCCCGGAGCCACCCGTGCTTCTCCCAAGTGCTGGGAAAGCCACACGTGTGGCAAAGGACTTCCCTTTCCTGCCAAGCCCAGGCTCCTTCTCCACTTGTTTTCTGTAGCCCTGGGACTACTCACTGCTGGAATGGGGATATTCTCCTGCTGGCTGTGGGGGGTGGACAATCTCTGCTTTTTCACAGGATGCAGCACTGAAGCTCTTCACCAGTGCAAAGACCAGGGAGCGTTGCCTGCCCAGGCTCCCCATCGTTGGAATGATAAATCTTAGAGGTGAGCACAGCCCTTGTGCTGGAAAGAGCAAAGAGCTGGTGGCCAGTCCTGGCTGTTGTGTCCTCAGGAGGACTTGGAGCCATTCAGAAAACACAAAAAGGCACCAAAGAGAGTGGAAGAGGATGGAAAAGGATTTTGGTCACCCTTGTGCTGGCTGCAGGCGAGGTCCACCTGAGACCTGAGACTCCTTTTCCAGGAAGTGCAATATCAACCCGCATCATGGCGGAAAGCAGTATTCATCCAGAAGTTATGACAGCGTTCAGCTCAGCCAACCCAGGCACCGAGGACGGGGAAGAGCCCCCAGCACCCCGGACGTACTTCCCAGAGACGTGGCTGTGGGACCTGGTCCCTGTGGGGTGAGGGGACAGCTCCCAAGGGAAGGGAGTTGGGGACATCAGGACTCCTTCTCCCTGTGGGCTGGCAGCACCAGCAGTGTCACAGCGGTGCCACTCAGGCCATGCCACCAGCCGTGGTGGGGTGGCCTCACGACGTTCTCCATGCAGGGAGAGCGGCTCTGCCGAGGTGACGGTGACAGTGCCTGACGCCATCACGGAGTGGGAGGCCGGGATGTTCTGTACGGCCCCGCAGGGCCTGGGGCTGTCCCCTGCTGTCACCCTCACGGCCTTCCAGCCATTCTTCGTGGAGCTGGCACTGCCCTACGCCGTGGTGCGCCACGAGACCTTCACCCTCAAGGCCACTGTCTTCAACTACCTGCGCCAGTGCCTGCGGGTGAGCGGGGACGGGCAGTGGGCCTGGGGCTGTGGCAGGGGCTGACGGAGCTGTGCCGTGCTCTGGCAGCTTTGGGTGAGGCCAGGGAGGTGACCCTGGCTCTGGGGTCTGATGGAGCCATGGCTGTGCCCCGCAGGTTCAGGTGACGCTGGCAGAGGTGGCGGAGCTGGAGGTGTCACTGAGTGCAGGGGACACCTACAGGGGCTGTGTCTGTGCAGATGAAGCCAAGACCTTCCAGTGGGGCGTGCGAGCCACCAGCCTGGGTACAGAGCTGCCACCACCCCACCCTGCTGCCCGGGGACCCTCTCATGGGATGGGGTCAGGTGGGCAGGGAGGGCACCTGGGGAGTACTCCCTCGCTCCACTCCCACCCTTCCTGGGGACTCCCAACCCAGTCCAGCCAGCCCCACCCCAAGGCCAGGGGGCTGTGCTCAGGTTTGGGGGCTCCCTGGGGACTGAGGGCCATGTTTGCACCTTCAGGGGAGGTGAACATCACTGTGAGCACCGAGGCCCTCAGCTCCACCGAGCCCTGTGGCAACGAGCTGCCCCTAGTGCCGGCCCAGGGCCGCGTGGACACCGTGATAAAGCCCCTGCTGGTGCAGGTCAGAGGGTTGTGGAGGAGGAAAATGGGATGGATTTGGGAGCAGGGTGCAAACAGCCCTCGGGGGGCAGTGGAAGAGCACCCAGACATGAAGGCAGGGGTGACCAAGGGGACTGGGAGACAGGTCCCTCCTCCTGACTGACTGGTGCTGCTTCCTCACAGCCCGGGGGGATCCTGGTGGAGAAGACTCACAGCTCCCTGCTCTGCCAGGAAGGTAGGACTGGCCAGGGGTGTCAGGCAGTGCCATGGGATGTGGGCCAGGGGTGCTTGGCCACTGGTCACAAGGGCCACCAGCCCAGAGGAGCCAAGGGTCAGGGTGCCTGGGCAGGAACAGGGTGGGTGAGGCTCTACGGGACAGGCTGGAAGAGCTGGGCATTCCCACTGTCATGCCCTCTGTCCCCACAGGTGCTGAAGAAGTGTCCTTGGAAATTCCTGCAAACATCCTGGAGAACTCCCAGAGAGCCCACATCACCGTGATGGGTAAGGGACAGGCCAGGGGTGCCTGGGGACCACAGGTGACAGGGTGGGTGCAGGCTCAGCAGGACGTGGGACCACCCAGAGCTGACACGGACGGGGACACGGGTGCTGTGGCAGAGGCACAGCTGATGATGTGTCCCCCTGGCACAGGTGACATCCTGGGCAATGCCCTGCAGAACCTGGACAGACTCCTGGCCATGCCCTATGGCTGTGGGGAGCAGAACATGGTTCGCTTTGCCCCCAACATCTACATCCAGCAGTACCTGGAGAAGACGGGGCAGCTGCTGCCGGACATCCGCACCAAGGCACAGGGGTTCCTGCAGAGCGGTCAGTGGGACCCTGACTCCCCGCCTGGCAGGGACACCACTGTCCCACAGCCCCCTCCTCACTCTGCCTGGCTCCTCTGGAGTCCCCTGGGCACAGAAATAGTGCCCTGTCCCCATGTCCTCCTGCAGGGTACCAGCGGGAGCTGCTGTACAAACACGACGATGGTTCCTACAGCGCCTTTGGGAAGAGCGATTCCACGGGCAATACCTGGTGAGGGCTCAGCAGCTGCATCCAGGGCTCCTCCTGCCACCCAGGGAGCCCCAGTGCTGACCCTCAGCCCTCTGGTGTCTCCCCGGTTCCAGGCTGACAGCGTTTGTCCTCAAGTCCTTCGGGCAGGCCCAAGCCTACGTGGCCATCGAGGAGCGGCACATCACGGACGCGCTGCGGTGGCTGCAGCAGCGCCAGAAGAAGAGCGGCTGCTTCCACAGCGTGGGCAAACTGTTCAACAATGCCCTGCAGGTGGGGCAGGGCTGGGGTGGGGACCCAGAGTGTGGTCTGGGCAGTGGGGGTGTCCCTGTGTTGGTGTCACAGCCTGGCCGGACCCATGTCCCCCTGTCCCCTTGCAGGGCGGTGTCTCGGACGAGCTCTCGCTCTCGGCGTACGTGACTGCAGCGATGCTGGAGCTGGGACTGCCCACACTGGTGAGGATGGACCCTTCTTCCCCACAGGGACTGGTGGGGTGGGGACAGCTGCTGGGACAGGGGACTGGCCATTCCAGGCCACCTTGCAGCACAAACTGGGCACAGCTGGGGGCACTAGGCAGTACTGGGGTCTCTGAGCGAGTCCCATGCCCTGGGCTGGCTCCTGACTCTGCTGCCACACCAGGAGCCGGTGGTGAGCTCAGCCCTCAAGTGCCTGGAGGCTTCTCCCACGGATGACCCCTACACCCAAGCCCTGCTGGCCTACGTGTTTGGGTTGGCGGGGCTGCGGGAGCAGCAGCAGGCGCAGCTGCAGCGCCTGGCCCAGCACAGCGTCAGCGCAGGTACTGCCCAGGCAGGGCACCGTGGGCAGTGCCACCTCTGGGAGGGACCCCAGCCCAGCCCACAGCAGGGGCTGAGCTGCCACCACTTCTGCAGACGGGCAGCTCTACTGGGAGAGGAAGGGGCAGGCTCAGAAGGCCTTGGAGCTGTCCTGGGCTGCAGCTGCGCCGGCCGAGGTGGAGATGACAGCCTATGTCCTGCTGGCCTACCTGTCCCAGCCCTCCGTGTCCCTTGCTGACCTGGGGACAGCATCCGAGATCGTCCGCTGGCTCTGCAAGCAGCAGAACCCCTACGGGGGCTTTGCCTCCACGCAGGTACCGGCCCTGGGCTCCAGGGGCGGCTCCAAACCGGCCCCTCCTGGGAGCCACGCTCAGGGGTGACTCTGGCACTGTCCCCGTGCACAGGACACCGTGGTGGCCCTGCAAGCCCTGGCCAAATATGCCGCCCTGACCCACGGCAGCAACGGGGACATCACGGTGGCGGTGACATCGCCCATGGGGACGGTGCAGGACTTTGTGCTGGACAGCAGCAACAGGCTGGTGCTGCAGCAGGCGGCCCTGCCCGAGCTGCCGGGCACCTACAGGCTGCGAGCCCATGGGCAGGGCTGTGCCCTGGCGCAGGTGGGTACGTACACCTGGGCTCCCTGTCCTGGGCCCTGTCCCTGTGCCCCCACTGGGCTCACCCTGTGCTGTCCCCCAGGTGACCCTGCGCTACAATGTGCCTCCCCCTCCCAGCACGGGGGTGTTTGAGCTGCGGGTGGAGACGGAGCCGCTCCCGGGCACACCAAACCCGCAGTTCCTGCTCCGCCTCTGGGCACGGTAGGGACTGGGGCTGTCCCGGGTTAGGGGAGGACAGCAGCAGCCAGGGAGGGAGGGAATCCCTAAGCCCACCCCGGGGCTCTGCCCTTGCAGGTACAGCGGGGAGCGTCCTGCCACCAACATGGTTGTCATCGAGGCCAAGCTGCCATCGGGCTACAGCCCAGACAAGAAATCCGTGGTGGAGGTAAGGAGCCCCCATCCCCCTTTGGGATACCCCATCCCACACGTCCCTGCCTGGGGGCTGTAGGACACTGAGGAACACCGGCTCAGGGTGCTAGGCACCCATGGAGCAGCTGTGGCTCCTCCTGAGCTGTGTCCCTGTAGCTGAAGAGGCAGAACCTGGTGAAGAAGGTGGAGGTGCAGCCTGACCAGGTGACCATTTACCTGGACCAGGTGAGATGGGGACAGGAGCCCTGGGATGTGGGGGGTTTCCACATGGTGGGTGGCTACACCTGCCCCCTGGGCTGTCTCCACAGCTGAGCAAGGAGGAGGAGACCTTTTCCTTCCAAGCCCAGCAGGACTTCCTGGTGAGCAACCTCCAGCCGGCCACCGTGTCCCTGTACGACTACTACGAGACAGGTGAGCCCTGCAGGGCTGAGTCCCCTGGCCATGCTGCCAGCCCTGCAGCCCCGCGGCTTCAGTGGGGTCTGGCTGATCTCCCAGCTCCCACTGATGAGCTTTGGCTCCTTAAGGGAGCAGCTCCTCCCAGGCCCATGGTCACCACCTCTCCCATTGCAGGTGACCGTGTGGATGTGGCCTACACTGCACCCCCCAGCTCAGGTAAGGGCTGAGCCTGCCAGGCCAGGGGTCACCCTACTCTCAGGACACTGATGGGGACCTGGGAGGGCCCCAGGGGAAGGAGGGCAGGGAGTGAGGACACAGGAGGCCATCCCAGACTCCTGCCCTGATTGTTGGGAATTTTCTGGGCAGAGCTTGGGGGCAGAGGTCAGGGACTGGCACTGGCAGCCTGCCCAGGTGTGCAGCTGAGGGTGCAGGAGATGCTGTGCCTCTTTGAGGGGGCTCAGCCCCCATCAGCCCTAGCTTTCCTCCAGTGCCCCCCTGGAGCTCCCCACCTGGGGCCTTGGGGTCACCCAGGGGATGGGACACTGAGCTCCAAGGGATGGGGCTCAGCCAGAGGGTCAAGGGCAAGCAAGGGTGGTGGTGGTGGGGTGTTCTGGTGACTCTCCTCTCACAGCACCTCCATATTCCCTTTTGAAGAGAATGAAAATGTCTAACTCAGGCTGGAACCTGGCAGCCCATCCTTGTCCCAGCTCCTGCGGCCACCAAGGACAGGGACAGCTGAGGGTCTCTGCTCCCACCCTGGCCATGATCCTGACCCCACACGGGGGCAGGAGGTGGCCCAGAGACCCTTCCAGCACCACTGGTCCCCAGCAGGGCCCCTCTGGATAGAGCCACAGCTCCCCCCCAGGATCTGCAGCTGAGGGGCTCCTGCAGGCCCAAGGACACACATGGACTTGGCTGAGCAGCCACAGTGGGAACTGCACAGGGACACCCCCAGGCCACCTCCTGCCAACCCTGCATGGGGGCTCTGGGGTGCCAGCTCTGGCATCTCCCCTCCCCACAGCACCTGAAGGAGACCCAGAGCTCCTCCCTCGTGCCAGAGCTTCCCTGGCAGGTCCCCACCACCCCTCACCCACCCTGGGATCCACAGTGCCACCCCAGCCCCCTCCCCAGCACTGACACAATGCCAGTGACACCATGAGGGACTTGAGGACACTGCAATCCCAGCACAAACCAGTCAGGTGCTTCTTGGAGAGAAGCTAGGGGCTGGTGGACCCCAGCCCCTGCCCTGGGTCTAAATAAAGCAATGCAGTCAAGCTCTTCTTTACTCTTGATCTTTCTTCCCCTTGAGGGAGAAGAGGGTGGGGACACAGGGAACAGGTTGGCTGCTGTGCCCTGGAGCAGCAGGTGAAGGTCAGGAGAGTCAATCCCTGTCAGACAAAGTTGGGTGGGCTCTTGAGGCATGAGCAACTGTACAGAACACAGCCAGCAATGCCCTCTCTGCCTGTGACATGGCACAAGGGGACATGTGCAGCACGGGTCGCTCACCTCACCCAGGCACATCACACAGCCCGGGGCACCCTCAGACAGGTTAATCTCTGCTGTCCTGAGCAGCTGCTCCAGGAGGAGGTACCACTGTGTTCTGCCACTTCAGTGACAAATCTGGCCCAGGGGTGTCCCCCAGAGCCACACCCTCCCTGGGGACAGCTGGGGCTGATGTGGATGCTCCTGTGATGTCCCCAGGGGGAGTCACCCAGCAGAGCCAGCCTGGTGACACCTGGAGCTGTGGTCAGGGGCCGGGGCCACAGCACTGGGGCCAAATGACCCCTCTGTGCCCAGGGGAGGGCACGAGGCACTGCCACAGCAAGGCACAGACTAAACAAGGTGTGGCCAAGCCCCAGCCCCGTCCCCAGGGCTCCTGAGGTGGCAGTGGGGCACAGGAGCCAGCCCTGTGCCCCGAGCAGAGTCCCTTGCTGGGGATGGAGCCACTCCCACCTCACTTGTGGCGCTTTTTCTTCTGCTCTTTGCGCTTCTGAGCCCTCACGTCCTTCTTGAGGCGGCTGTCAACCACCTTGAACTGGCCCTTGACGCCGGGGGGACGCCGCACCCGGCGTCCCACACCCTTCTTGGCCACCAGGTAGGTGACCTGGCGCTTCTCCTTGGCCAGCCCAGCCTTCTTGTAGATGCTGCAGCAGAAGGACAAAAGTTAGAGTGAGTTTGGGTGGGACAAAAACCAAACCTGGTGTTGGGACAACACCGGGTCCCATCCCTCCTCTGGCTCTGCCAGCCCCAGATCAGCCTGGCTGGGGACACAGAGCTGTCCCAGTGGCTGCAGGGACACGGCCCCACCAGCCAGCCCAGCCACAAAGGGATGAGCTGGATCCTGGCTTGGCCACTCACCGGCGCAGCTGGGCCACCTTCTCCCGCTCCGAGATGTCCACGGTGCTCACCACAGCCTCGGCCTTCTTCTTCATCTGCTCCAGCTTCTTCAGCATCTGGGGGACAACCAGCGGGGGACAGAGGGTCAGAGGAGGGACAGAGGGTCACAGGTGGGACAGGGGAATCAGAGATGGGATGGGGGTTGGAGGAAGGATGGGGGATCAGAGGAGAGACAGGGGAATTGGAAGAGGGATGGGGGGGTCAGAAATGGGACAGGGGGTCAGAAAAGGATGGGATATCAGAGATGGGACAGGGGCACTGGAGGAAGGACAGGGAGATCAGAAAAGTATGGGATATCAGAGATGGGACAGGGGCATTGGAGGAGGGACAGAGGAATCAGGAAAGGATGGGGTATCAGAGATGGGACAGGGGCATTGGCCGAAGTACAGGGGGGTCAGAGGGAGCACTGAGGCCCTGAGGGAGGAGTCAGAGTACCCCTGGCAGCCCAGCCCCACTCACCCTTTTCTTCTTGCGGGCCTTGGCCTCTGCCACCTTCTTGATGGGGCGGGCGTTGATCTCCTTCCAGCGCTGCCGATAGGCCTCGACTGTCTGCTTGTCCACGGGCAGCTGGCGGCGCCGGTGCTGCCGCTCCTCCTCCGTGAACCACTCGGGCAGCTCCCCCTCCTCCTCGTTATACGAGTACCTGGAGGGGCCCAGGTGACCTGTGAGCAGGACATGGGGCCCCACTACACCTGTCCTGCAGCCCCTGCAGCCCCCAGCTGGTACCTGTTGAAGGAGTCGTCGATGAGGTCCCGCCGGGCCTTTTTGGAGGTGGCAATGACAGAGCCGAGGGCCAGGCCCTCTGCATCCAGGACTCTTTTCACTGTGGGACATGGGACAGCTTGGCCTGGCTGCAGCCCAAGAGCCAGGGAGCAGCCCTGGGGAGCATGGTCTGTCCATGCCCCCATCTCCTGTCCTTCCTGAGGGACCCCCAGGTCTGTCTCTGCCCCCATCTCCTGTCCCTCCCAAGGGATCCCCAGGGCCCCCCACTCACCTGGTTTCTCAATAGGCACCACCTCGAAGCCACAGGGCTCCACACGGCCCCGCTTTCTCTCCACCGGTGCCAGTGGCCTGTGGAGAGGAGTGGGCAGGGCTGAGGTCCCTCAGCTCTGCAGGACTGTGGAGCTGGAGGGACACCCAGAACCCCCTCAGCCCTCACCTCTCATCCTCACTGCTGCTGTCATCGTCACTGCTCTGCTCCTCCTGAGCTTCACTAGCATCGGGAGCTGTGGCTGCTGCAGGGCTGGGCTCGGCTGGAGCCTCCTCCTGGGCCACCTTCTTCTTCTTCTGCCCTTTCTTTGTTGCTTTGTCTGGGAATGGGAAGCACTGGGTGAGACAGAGCCAAGGCAGACCCTGACACAGATCCTCCCCTAGAGATCCTGCCCATTAACACAGCATTAATGACAACTCATTAGTGACACAAGCTGGGAACACTCTCTGGTCTAGTGGGAGGTGTTCCTGCCCATGGCAAGGCTTGGTGCTCTTTGAGGTCCTTTCCAACCCGAACCATTCCATGGTGCTGCTCAGGGCAGCATCCCCATTGTGGCTGGACTCAGCGCTCCACAGTGAGCTGTGGGACTGTCCCTCTGTGTCCCCTCACCTCTCTGAGCCTCACGCTGCCTCTCAGCCAACATCTGGGCCTGGCCCAGCTCCAGCTCCTCGTCCGCGTCATCCTCGATGCCAGCGAAGGCGTCCTGGCATGGGGAACAGTGGGGTCAGCCCCAGAGCAGGGGGGTGTCAGCCCCAGGGCAGGGGGGGAGGTCAGCCCCAGGGCAGGGGGGGGTCAGCTCAGAGAGGAGGATCAGCCCCAGGGCAGGGGGGTCAGTCCCAGGGAAGGGCGGGTATCAGCCCCAGGGCAGTCCAGGGAAGCTGCTGGGGCTGAGGCTGCCCCATCATTCCTGCCCCACAAGTGGGACTCACCTTCCCAAACCACAGGCTGGTCTGTCGCTCCTCCAGCACGGATTTCTCCTCCAGGGGCACCAGCAGGGGATTCTCCACTTCCTGCCCTTCCTCCTCCACCTCCTTCTCTTCCTTCTGCTTAAACTTTGCCCTGTGACCCGGAGCAGCAAGATCAGCGTCCCCAGCCCTGGCTGGGTCCTGGAGCTGCTCCCAGGGCAGCCCCTGCCCCAGGAGCTCTCTCCCCTCTCACCTCTTCCCCCGCTGCTCCCGCTGCAGCTTCCGCTGCCGGGCCTCGATCTCCAGCAGCTCCTCCGGGTCCAGGTCGCTGGCCAGGGACACGTCGTCATCTTCGTCGTGATCCGACACGTAAATGTCATCGTCCCCAGGGCTGATCTCCAGCAGGGCGTCAGCAGAGGCCATGTCCCCGCGGGACAGCTCATCCAGCAGCTGCAGCACAGCTTACACAGTCACATCAGTGACACAAGTGACAAGCCAGGCCCTGCCTCACCCCGCTTGTCCCCAGGAGCTCCCCACCCACCGGGGTCCTGTGGATGCTCTTCAGGGAGAACATGCTGGTGTCACCATCGTCGGCGATAGACACTCCAGGCAGGTCCATCTTCAGCTCCACACGCTCCCGCTGCTTCCTCTGCTCCTTCAGGATCTTTTTCTTCTTTCTGGAGGAGACAAAGGAATGAGGCCACACTGTCCCCACCACACACAAACACCCCAGAGGCTCAGCCCCTGCCACCCCACTGCCAGCCCCCTGTTAAGGGTCCCCAGCACTGGGACAGCCTGGAACACCTGCTTGGAGGAGCAGGAGCCCAAGGACCCCAAACCCGCCACCAGCAGAGGGACAGGCAGACACTGCCACTCTCTGTCTCCATGGCTGCAACCCCATCCCTCCCCCTCTTTCTACCTCTTCAGCTCTGCCAGCTCCTTGGCCTTCATCTCTGCCAAGGCCAGCTCCACCTCCTCTTGCTCCTTTGCCTCCTCAGCAGTTGCAGCTTTCGCCTCCATCTTCTCCTTCTTCTCCTCCTCCCTGCCCTCCTCCTCCTCACCGGAGCTCAGGCTGCCAAAAGGAAGGAGCTCAGAGGAGCTGTGCTGGGGACAGCCCACCCCAGCCTGGGGACAGCCCCGCTCCCTGGCCCTACTTGATATCCAACTCCTTCGCCTGCTCCTTCAGCTTCTTGGCCAGGAACCGCCGCAGCTTCGTCCTCCAGTTCAGCAGGGCCCTGGGTGGGGTGGCAGCTGTTAGGGACAGCCAGCAGGGCCAGCTGGGGGGTGTGGCTGTCCCCCAGGCCCAGCTGGGGGTGTGGCTGTCCCAGTGTCCCCCAGCACCTGAGCTCCTTGCGACCCAGCACTCGGATGTCCCTGCAGCACTGGCGCAGCTCCTCCGTGGTGGAGCTGTGATTCTCCAGCTCCCCATCCCCCAGCGTGATCTACCACAAGAAAAGGGATTTAAATTCAAATCCCAGCCTCCCCTCCACAGGACAGCGAGTTCTTCCAGGCACTCACCTCGTTGGCCTTGGAGAGGAAGTCCACGGGGTTGGGAGCCTTGAGGAAGTCCATGAGAGTGAAGCGGTGGTACAGGGTGGTGTCACCCTCGGCGTAGCCTTCAGCCTGGGGGGAAAAGGGGCTGTGGCAGCCAGGGCAGGGGACACACAGGCAGATACCACCAGCCCTGAATGGTGGACGGGGTCACCTCACTCGCGTCTTGCCGCAGTGGCCATCTAAATGTGTCTGTGGGTTGTTCTTGAAGACTTTAGAAACCGTTTCCAACCTCAGGCCGAGCTAGAAGCCACCACCAGCCCCAGCCCAGCAGCAGCTCCCAGCCCCTCCTCAAACACAAGAGCTGATAATGGCAGGTTTGTGTCAGCTCCACGCTCACCTGAGACCACCTGACACAGATTTACTGTCCTCAGGCCACCTGAGAAACAAAAATCCTGTGTTCAACCCCTGCAGGGTTTCACTGACCCAGCCCCAGCCTCACAATCCCCACTTCAGTGACTTTAGGGCTCCAAACCTCCTCCAAACTGGCTTTTCCAACACTTCCCATTTCAAAATCTTGCATTCTCCTGATCAGTTTTAATTCTCACAACCTCTTTAGGTCCAGTCCCATCTGTGTCTGGCCTTGCTTATACCTTGGGCTTCTTTTTGCTGACCAGCTCACTGACAGACTTGGCGGCAACCTCCACATCCTTGAAGGCATATTTGGGGTCAAAAAACTTGCTGTCAATTTTGTCTGGAGCCTGATAACCTGGAATGGAAGAATGAGAGCCATGAGAGACATTGCTCTGGAATAGAGGAATCAGAACCAACCAGAATGCAGGAATCAGAGCCATTCCTCCTGGGATGGAGGGATCAGAGCTAATTCTCTAGGGAGAGAGCTCAGAGCCATTCCACTGTCCCAGGAGGAATTAGAACCATCAAAACCATCCCTCGTGGGATGGAGGAACCACAGCCAGCAGAGCTATTCCTCCCAGAATGAACGCATCAGAACCATTCCTGACAGGATGTAGGGATCAGAGCCACTCCTGCTGGGATGGAGGGACCAGAGCCACTCCTGCTGGGATGCAGGGATCAGAGCCACTCCTGCTGGGATGGAGGGATCAGAACCACTCCTGCTGGGATGGAGGGACCAGAGCCACCCAGAATGGAGGGATCAGAGCCACTCCTGCTGGGATGGAGGGACCAGAGCCACCCAGAATGGAGGGATCAGAGCCACTCCTGCTGGGATGGAGGGACCAGAGCCACCCAGAATGGAGGGATCAGAGCCACTCCTGCCGCAATGGAGGGATCAGAGCCACCAGCAGGTTGTCCAAGCCCCATCCCATCCCCTCCAGCCTCCCCTGGCTGCTCACCCTGGCACACCACAAAGATCTCAGCAGACTCGTTGCGGGAGGCCTGGGGCTTGGTGGCCTGGACCTTCTGGAAGAACTGCTGGAAGATCCACATGAGGGGCTGGTAATCCCGGGAACGGAACACCTTGGTGATGAACCAGCCACCCTTGCACAGGAACTCGCAGGCCAACTTCAGGGCCATGAGGGTCAGGTTGGCTGCAGCAGGAGAGAACAGGGAGTGAGCGAGTGACCCTTCCCTGGGAGGGCAGAGACAGGCTGGAACAGGTTTCCCAGAGAAGCTGTGGCTGCCCCATCCCCAAGGCTGGGTTGGACAGGGCTTGGAGCAGCCTGTGACAGGAGAAGGTGTCCCTGCCCGTGGCACGGATGGCATTGAATGGGCTTTAAGGTCCCTCCCAAGCCACACCAGCCTGCAACTGTCTAGGAGCAGGGAGCTGTCCCTGTGTCCCCACCCTGGGAGTAGGCGTCGTGCACCCAGCTGGCTCCCACGTTGGGCGCTCCATCGTTCAGCACCACGTCCACCTTCCACGTCTGCAGCTCCTTGCGCAGGGCCTGTGACACAGGGACACCCATTTGTCCCTGGTGAGGACCCCAGCCCATCCCCTGTGACCCCCTGCCACCACGGGGAGCTGCAGGGCCCAGGCCAGCAGGTGACCCTGGGGCAGTACCTGGCGGCACTTCTCGGTGGTGATGTCCTCCTGCAGGGTCACCACGTTGGGAATGGGCTTGATGGGCACCAAATCCACCCCTGGTTGAAGAAATTCAGCAAATCCCACCAGAACGGGCTCCAGCCCATCCCAAGTGGCTTCCCCCCTCAGCCCCCCATCCTGCCAGGATGCCCTCTGTCTGTCACACCCGGGGACTGTCCCCAGCTCCTGCCAAAGGCCACCACTCACCGATGATCAGGC
>VYZP01031404.1:130222-175817 GCA_013400635.1 Hypocryptadius cinnamomeus | reverse complement strand
AAACAGCCTCAAGTTGTGCCAGGGGAGGTTTGGCTTGGATATAAGGAAAAGTTTATGCACCACAATGATAGTGATGCCCTGGAAAAGGCTGCCCAGGGCAGTGGTAGAGTCACTGCCACTGTAGGGGTTGATAAGATGGCTAGATGTGGTACTTGGGGACACAGTTTAGTGGTGAACAAGGCAGCGCTGGTTTAACTGTTGAACTAAATATTCTTAAGGGTCTTTTCCAACCTAAATGATTCAAAGATTCTATGACTTTGTTGGTTTTCCATTAGTTGGGTTTGGTGGCATCACACCACTCCTGAGGTGCCTGATGATTTCTCCTGCTGAGAGTGTTCCAGCAATTGCTGGCTGCTTTGATTAATGCTGATTGCATACAATGGCATCTGGTTATCTGCCTATGGATAGTAATTTTTCTTTTTAGTGAAATTTTCCACAAACACAGAGCTCACAGAGCTATTTCTCAGAAAAAGTTTTAGGAGATAAATAATTGCTTTGCAATGTTAAAATATAATCAGTGAAGTGGCATTTTCTTTGGCAATCTCCCACTTTGGAGTCATGACAAAATTTGGCAGAAGTCCCTTCTACGTACCCCTTGTCCCAAGAAAAATCAGCAGGAAGCCTTTGAAATGTTTTGAGTTTGCAATGCACACATGCTCAGCAAAGACTTTGTAGTGCTGCACAGCTAAAACCCCAGCAAATGCACTAAATGAACCTTCCTGAGCCTGTCCTTCCCTGGACAGTCCAGCTGCCATAGGTGGCAGCACAGACAGCCTTGACAGGACCAAGAAAAGCAGATTTTTATTGCATCTTAATCTCCTGGATGCCTCTGCAGTGCCCAGGGGTGGTGCCATAAGGATGAGGATGCTCCAATAAGCTCAGAAAGGACACGAGGAGCAGTTACAGGAGAGACACTGGAGCTGGGAACACACAGGGCCAGAATTGCTCTTACAGAAGTGGCCACCAGTACCTGGATTGGAGATGTGGAAAAGGTCCTGGAAAGGGACAGCCATTTGCTATACAGTGTCCATCAAGAGGCTGTGTAAGGGAGCCCCACCGGAGAGAGAGGCAGCCTCTGTCACTCGTGTTTTGTATCAGCAGATGGCCAGGATCTGCTGATACAGAGCTGTAGCTCCAGATAAAGGACCAGGCTGGAGAGCAAGGGATAAGTGATTCCTTCTGTGCTGGGAGTGGCCCAGGAAAGCTGACCTAGAGACATTGCTGACCTAGAGACATTGCTGACCTAGAGACATTGCTGACCTACAGACATTGCTGACCTACAGACATTGCTTTTGGGTGGCAACCTGGCAGCATGGTGAAGAGTAGAGGTGGGCTCAAGCCCTTGCTGTCAACACCCAGAGCACAAAAAGTGGCCTGGCTCCTTTTCTTCATTTCTACTTGCTCTTACAGACTCTTGAGATCTTTTCTGCAAGAAAGGCAGTCAAAAGGAAACCAAAAACCACATGGTTTTGGAGGGTCACCAGCTGCCAATGTGCAGCCTATATATCACAGTCTGGGAACAAATGCAACCAAATACTTCATCCTTCCACTGACTACACTGGGTCCTTAAAATGCTCTAAGCAAGACTTTGCATCCACTCAAAGTCAAGCAAAGGCAGCAAGATGCATGTGAATCACTCAAACCACACAGCAGTTCTGTGGCAGGTCTGCATAAGAGAATTCAGGGCCCCTTGATTTTGGCACCTGCTCCAGTTTCTTGAACTGCCACCTTCTTGAGTGGGGCAGGAGGGGAGGTGCCAGCACATCAGAGGTGTAGAGCCTTGCAGAGTGTGAATCAGAGCAATCTGCATTAGGTGCCAAAACTTGGATTGCTTATTTAGACAGGAAAGCAACTTCTCAACAAAAGGGAGTGGACAAACATCCCCTTGGCTGGAGCAAAGCCCAGAGAGGTCTCTTCTGTTTTTCCAGTGTCAAGAGCTCTTTTGACAGCCTTTGACTATTGAAAGTTTTTACACAGTACCCAGACAGAAAGTGAGTCCTTCCCCAGCACTGCCATGATCTGGCACTTCTTATACACCCAGACTGGCCAGGAGGCAAACTGGGAAATCCTTCCTGACAGAAACCATGTGGCCATGCATGGAGGATGAGGAGCTCTTGGGCTGGTAAACCAGCACTCCAGGTGGAGTCTCAGGACAGCTGACCAGACGGGCAAAACCACTCCTTTTAACCTCCATAGCCCAATTTCTTCATCCCTTTTCCACCCAGGAGGTAAGAGTGAGACTGATGGGCAGATGCTCCCGTGGGGTCACTGGTGGCTTGGGAAGAGGTCAGAGGGATCCTTGTGTGGGCTGTGCCAGGATCCACCAGGGAAGGGCTAGACCAACCAAGGAGGGAGGAGGAATGTGCAGACCAGCAGGTTGTCCCAGAGGACATTTCTGTTCCACTTGCCCTGCCCAGAGAAAAGCAGAGAGAGCCTCCAAGGTCAAAGGCATTTATTTATGTGCCATGCCAGTAAACCCCAGGCAGACCATGGAGAAGATGAGCTGCCTGATCTCTGCTCACCATCCAAGGACAAGCACATGGCCAGATCAGAAGGGTGCTCACTTGAACTCTTCCCATGCATTTCCATGGGAACAGGGCAACTGTTTTTCTTTCCTCTCTTTAATATTTCTCTTATGATTATTTCTGAAATACTCTGCTTGCTGGAGACTTGGCCTAAAGAGATAAGGAAGAGAAAATGTCACAGACTGTTGTCAATGAATTATTTTTCCCATTTCTTGATGCCAGGAAAAGCAGTTCTTGCTGTAGGAAAGCAGATCATGGGTTATGCTGTCTTCAAATTACTTGTTTCCGAGATGTTAGAAAATGCAATATGCACCTATAAGTACAGTGTGTTAGTTGGAAGCTGGCAGCAATGAAAACCATTTCTTTAGTAAAAAGAAAATATCTCATAACCTGGTATTTCTTTTCTTGTCCATACATAGGTGATTCAGGTTCATTTCAGGATTACAATCTATTCTTTTTTACACATACAAAACATTTATCTCCCCACGAACACAAGAAGAAGAGCTAACTCCTGCCTTAGGAAATGTACCTTATAATTGTGTCTGGGAGCAGCACTGCTAGCCTGGAGAGCAGGGTAGTTGTGACTTTCCAACATTTTCAGTAGCTGCATTGACACTGTTCAGGTTGAAAGTTTCTGTGCTGATGCTGGTCTCTGCCTCAGTGCATGGAAAAAGTACTTTCCAAACTGTGAACTGATTGCAACCACAATACATTTTCTTTTTCTCTAAATATTTTTTGCTGATATCTAGTCTGTTACTTCTATGGAAAACCCACAGCAATTCAGGGAGGTTATAAGCAATGGCTGAAAATTCTTCAGCTGCAGACAGTCAGCCAAATCTCCTTTTAACCACTGGTCACTGGTGGATCCCCAGCATTGTACCATGGCTGGGCAGTACAGTGCAGTGTGGTGGTCCCAGTGCTGCTGCTTGCTGACAGCCTCTGCCAGAAATCACCACCTGTAGTTACATCCTGATGTCACCTGGGAAGTCCATTCTCTAGCCACATATTTGATACCTCACCCTACACAGACAAAAGCCATCATCAATCTGAAATTGCAGAGTGCATGGTCAAAAAATAAGGAAGAAATTCTTTCTTGTGAGGTTAGTGACACATGGGCACAGGCTGCCCAGAGAAGATGTGGGTGCCCCATCCCAGGAAGTGTTAAAGGCCAGGTTGAATGGGACTTTGAGCAACCTGGTCTAGTGGAAGGTGTCATTATTCAGAGCAGGGGAACTGGAAGTGCAGTCAGAGCTGTGGGCAGTCTGGGGACAGGTGTTGGGGTTCCAGATCCAGCCCTGATCGATGGAGGGTGGTTAGTGCTGCACTCGGAGTGCCTGTGACACGTACTTCGTTCTGTGCACTGACTCAGGGGCTAAACAGGCTGCAGAAAGCAAAATGTAATCACACTGTTTAATTAAAAGATAATGGAAGCTTTCCAGCCACATCTCACAGCCCATGCAGAGACAAAACTCCCTGTTCTCCTAGAGGGATAAAATAAAATGCATTGTCACGCGGGGAATCAAGCTGATCTGAGCTTTGTATTCCTCATCTGCTGTATTCTTAATTCTCATTGCTTTTAATCAACTGCAGATTTTCTTTGGTTTTGCAAATTCGGTTTTGAAGCAGATTCTTCGTATTCTTTATGGAACAGGCTTCAGGGTGTATGAGCAGGGCTGGTGGGGGGCTTTGCACTGTTGGTAAGTAATGATATTTTCTCTGCAGCAGGAGCCAGGGTCAAGTGAGATGCGAAGTACAGTGTTCACTGATGAGCAAGGAGTGGGAGGAAGCAGCTTATTTCCAGCCATAAAACAGGGGGACATTAAGAAGTTACAGGCAGCTTTGGCAACACAGAGCTCATTAGCCCAGTGGGTAGAAAATGCATTGCAGATGCAACAGCCTGGCTGGAAATCCAGAGGGGAAGGGGTGGAAAGGAACCGTGCAGGCAGCAGGCAGCTGCTGGTGGTGATGGAGGGCAGCCACGCCCACGCTGCTCATGAATGTCACGACACAAAATAGGGAGAAAATCATCCTTCTCACAAGTGGTGCTGAGTCCTCTGCCTAATGTGTTCATCTGGGCACCAAACAGACAGCAAAGAGAACGGGGCATGAGTCAAAACTCTGGGGACATGATGAAAGACCTCAAAACCCACAGAGATTTGGGCTTTCACAGCAGGAGGGATCCCAGCATGTACTCTAGCCACTGGGCTGAAGTTCTCTTTTGGGATATAAGTAGGTTTTTAGGTCTTCTCCTAATGACTTGCTTGAAAAGTGAAAGGAAATCTGAGAAATGGGAACTGGAACCAGGTTTTATCTTCACATTTTACTGTTTTCTTTCTCTCATTCTTCTTCTGTAGGGATGTTTGCTGAGGTGCTAAGTTTTCTCTTTCTGAAAACATATATTTGGAGGAAGAGCCAAGGACACTGCAGATTGATTTTCTGAGCTTTGCTCAGACTCCATAATACAAGTGGCAATTTAGTAGGATAAGCTCATTCCTTTTTTCACTTTTATGGATTTCATTAAGAAGCATGAACAGGCAAGAATTCCTCTAAGCAATCATATTGCCAGCCTAATTTGCTAGACTTTCATTAAAACAATTAAAGATAGAATGATGCAATGACCCAGTTCAGGACCCAATTAAGACTGAATCAATAAATCAGTAGGTTTAAATCACCACCATAAGGCCACAGATAATCAAAACAAGTTATGAGGCTGAAGCTGAACAAGATTACTGCATTACATGGCCATAGGAGAATTTAAAGAATTAAATGCTTTGCAGTTGAGGTGCTCAGCTCATCTTACTACATCCAGTTGAGTGGCAATGGGCACAACCTGGTACAGGTCCATCAGCTGCTGGGGACCATGGCCTGGGTGCACAGCACAACAGCCCTGCCAGGCCATCCATGGCTGTAGGTATCCCTGGACATGGGGACCTCCAGAAACAGTGTCAGGACCCTGTCCATCTGTCCAGCCACATTTGGTGCTAAATCATCTCATCAGTCTGTCACCACCTTCCTTGCACAGGTAAGTGAAGCCCCCAAGGTGTCCTGCTAACAGACTCATCTTAACCACAGCTGTTGGCTCTTTCCTGAAGCTCTCTGACTTTCTTCCAGAGGAATTGCTGGACACTTGGTTCTTTCCATAGATTTAATGGGAGCCATCAGTGAACTCAAGCACGTGGTGCCCTCTGCATACTGCAAATACTTAGAGAGGGAAGAAGTTCCTCAATTCAAGCCTCCAAGGTGACTGTCAGCGGACTCAGCAGTGAACTTGATGTTTGGTGGCAACAAAGCCAAACATTGGCTTCAGAATTCAGCCCTAGCTTGATCATAGATTAATTCCCTCTTTAGATACTGTGACCAGAAATTAACTGAAATACATAGCAAAATCCTATCATTTGAGAACTGACAAGCACAGCAGAATAGTACCAAACCTTCAATAAATGTCATGTTTCCCTCTGCTTTAGTGTGACAGAAACACTGTAATAATACAATACTGTGTAATACAATACAGATAATATAATATTGCATTCCATTGTGTTGTATTACCATATATTATAACTCCACGTGTGAGTCCATCATGTACCTGTGTTCTATTTGTTGAGAACAGGAGTTCATCTGTCAACTCCCACTGAAGGTCAGTAGGGGCTCACCATGACAATAATTTTGGTTTTTCTTTGTAGTTGAACAGGGCTCTGATCCGCTTAGGTGCTACACTGAGCTGTGTTGGGTCAAAAACTAGGAAGGAAAATTGCATTTCAGATGCTGCTTCGAGCAAATGCAAACTTGAAGATGTGATATGTGATTCTTAATATGGTTGGTACCTGCCCAGCTGGCCTGCAACAAAAAGAAGCATTAGTTTGAGATTTATTATGCATTTCTGGTCACTGTTAGACTGCAAGCTGAGGCACAGATGTGAACACAGCTCTTTCTTCTGCCCTAAAGAAAGAAAATGAAAAACATACAAGAGTCTATATGGCGCCAAAGAAAGCACAAAGTTCGTGAGCTTGATGGGAACAACAAATTGCCTCTCAGCTCTATTATTATTAATTTCCCTAAACAAAACACTTTCATGAAGAAGGTAAATGAATCATTAATTGACCATAACTTTATCAGAATATTGAAATTATAAAAAGAAAACCCCCAAAGATTAAAAAAGAAAAGAAACTCTTGAAATCAGGATAAGCAAAAAAGTTTGGAAGTCAGGAATTTATCCCAACGTAATCCAGAAAGCCCAAATGCCAAACAATCTGGAAATACTCAATTGAAATACTTGCAGTGATAATCCAGATGGTCCTTCTTCCCCACCCCCATAGATATAAAAAATGGTTAACACCACAATAATTCAGCATGGTTGAGAGGGCCCACCAAACAGGGACTCAGATGTGCTAGGCAGGGTACACAGCCACGGTGATGTAGGTGGATTTTCTCCCTGAGGGATGTCCAGAGCTGAGAGGAAGCATAATATGGTGGGAAGAGTGCATCCTTTTATCCCTATGACAGCTTAGAGTGTCCTGGGATGTCTTTTGGGCAGTGCTGGCCCATGTTGTCTCCCCATGGAAAGCTGCTCAGAGGGATCCTCACAAGACCAGTTATGGTTTTGTGGATTCACAGAGCTGGGAAAGTTTGGCCTGAAAGAAGAGATTCAATATAGGCATGACCACAGAGGGCAGGACTGTTTACAGTGCACAAGCACTGATTTAAAGCTCTGTGCAGAATGTATCTTCCTCAGCATCACCTGCTCCTGGACCACAGGGGTCTATCCCTACTCAGGCTCAAAGTTGTGCACCTGCACTTTCTCTGCTTTAACAGGTATCAGTCATTCAAAATTCCTCTTGGCTGTGAAAGAAGAGCTGCCACAGCCCACTGGAGCCCTGGTTCTGGGAAAGGACAGTTCTGGTGAGCAGCAGTGAGAAATGGTGTTGGTGTAGCACAAAGAAAGGCTGATGTGTGGCATAAGCCAGACCTCAGTGCACAACAACACTCTGAAAGCCTTCAAAGTAAGGACAGTCCTCTTCCCTCCAGTGCAAACATGGCTGTGGATTTTGGCAAGGTTGCAAGCAAAATATTTTCTACAGTTGCATCTTGGTCTTGTCCCTCTGGCTTCTCTGTATTGATGTTTTATCTCCCTTGTTGCAAACAGCCAAGAATTTGTGGCTGAGCACACAGCAGAGAAGAAAATGTACAAAGATGAAGTGACTATTGACATGACATCATCAGGATGTCATGCATAAGGATTTCAGTGGTCCTGGGGTGACCTTCTGCCCAGTCTCTCTGGGAGCCTGGAAGAGCCTGGTGGGCTCTGAGTGACACTGAATCTACGGAGGAACCCATGCATTTAAAACCAAAACATGAGAAAGTTTTCCTGGCTGAGAGTTTAATTCCATGGTGATATGTGGGGAAGACCTTTGTCTACTGTAAGTGCCAAATTTGAGCTAAATCCAGCTAACTTACACACAGGTGGGAATGAGGTCCTTAGTGTGAAAGGAATGTCAGAGTTCAGGCTTACGTCACGTGGGAAGACTGCACAGTCTTTCTACAGGATCTGCTGCTCCTCCTGACACTGCAAATCACGTGCTTGTGCCTCAGTGTCACACACCACCTCCAACAAACTTCCAGACAGCATTTTTGTACATGGATGTACTTTTCCAAAGGTGTATCTTGCCATGAATGTGCTTTTTCCAGAGCACAAACTGGAGGTTATCTCACCCATCCTGGTACAATCCACCATCAAAATAATTCTGAGAACACAGCTGCTCACCACAGCTTTCAAATACTTATCATGTTGGTTCTGGGGGTTGTTTCTTCATTCACAAAATAAAAGCTTTATAAGTAATTTGCCTTTCTTTTTATATTGCTGTGAGTTGGCCATCATCACTGTTGTTTGTTTCAACTCTGTTACTGAACCAGGTGTCTAAAATTACCTAGCCTTGGCCTCAAGCACAGGCCCACCTCCCTGCTGGGCATGTTGGTTTTGCCACCTATTTTAAGGGGGGAGGAATTCTTGTGTGCCAGTGAGTGAAAACCAGAAGATAAGGAACAACAGTGGAGAAAAACAGGAGGAAAAAATGAAAAGTAAGCCATAACACACCCCAGGAACATTGACTGGAAGAAAATTAAGCCAATGATAAAGCACACTCAAGTCAGCTTGGAGAGCACAGCTGACTGCAAAGGGACTCAGAAATTTTCACTGATGAAAATTCTGTCTCCTTTGATGATTCCCACCACAGGGTGTATAAGTCACCAGGACAAACTCAAACATGCAGAAGTATCCAACAAGTACATGTCCTTTCCCCAGCCCTACACAGATATTCTCAGTGCCCAGGACACAGCCATGTCTCCACATGTTGACATTCAACACCATTTCCATCGACAGCTTTAGGAAAAATCCAAAGGACAAATCATCCTTTTTATTCCTTTTCCTATGGAGTGAACTGGGGAGAAAGAAAATCTTATTATTCTCCTTTGAGACATAAAGGAACATCATCGCACAAAACACAACAGGGCAGTGGAGCAGCCACAGAAATTATTCACTCCCTTTCTTGCATGTGGGTGGAGACTCGTGCACTCAAAATCATCAGACTTCACATCAGGCTGTTTTAATTGGATTTATTGGAGGAAAACAATTAGTCATCCCTTTAAATTGTCATTATGATAGAAATCTCGATATGTATACATGATTGTCAAGGCAGAGAACCACTTGCGATGTAGCCCCATTAACAATTTGCAGAACTGCAAACTCATTATGCAGATAAAACTTTTGCAATGCCTTAATACATGCATGGAGTAAATACACATTCTCCCTTCTTTTTGGACATGGATGCTGTTATGAACTTGTTATCAATCACAAGACCTGCAATATTAGGCACACTGACATTCCTTGATTAAGATTAAAGCCTTTGTAGAAAACATGCTTGCATTTTCATTAGAAGTCAACTGAGGGATGTTTTGCAGTTGGGGATATTTGGGGAGTCACAATTCTGGGCAGACTAGGCTCTTTTTTCCCACTGTTTTCTGGCTCAAATGAAAGATCTATCTTAAAAAAGGCCCAAATGGACCAAAATATTGTTTCTCAACTAGAGGCCAATGTACACCGGGTCACTGATGTTGTGTTGACCAAAACATGCGTCGCACCAACTGAGCTGCAACCTTCCACACTCTTCACTTTGGGGGTCATGCTTGGTCTAATGAGACTCAGCATGTGTGATGCCACGCTGGGCTCAGGGGATGCAAGGTGAGAGATGGAAAAGCTCAGAGCTGCTCCAAGCAACCCCCTAGGAGCTCCCACCCACCAGGAACCACAGCACACCTCCACCTCCTCATGGAGCCTCACACCAGGTGCTGCCTCAGCAATCTGAGCTCAGGCTGGTTTACAACTGTAATTGATGTTTGTTGTGCTGCCACACAGTGATTTGGCAATGGCACAGCCCTGGCTGAACACCAGCCTTGAAGGGAGGCTCAAGAATTCTTGATGTTTTTGGCCACCATGGTGAATAATTTCCAAGGACTATGCCACCAGCATGTGCTTGCTCCCCAGGCCTGCTGCTTGGCATGGCCTTGCCAGGAACACAGAGCAATTCCCAGCCCTTTCAGATGACTCTGCTTTGAGTGTTGGGAACTCAAGGATTTTCCACACAGCAGCCACTCAGGAGCTGGGACCAAAACCCTGGTGATGCCCACAAGAGATTTGGGTTGGAGCAATCCTGTACCCTGCCCTGGAAAGACCAGCACAGATGCAAATGGTCAATGACTAAGGGAAGAGAAGGCAAGGGCATGGTTTCCATGTGGAAGAAGGAAAAGTACACCACCAAACTCTTCCATGCATAAATGGTATTACTTAGAGGTTCAGGGATTAAATGGTAGTATTTAGGTGGTGATGCTTTGAAAAGGAGGGGATAGTTTAGCTCAGCTCTCTGCCCTATTTTGTGCAGGCAAAGAATCACAGCATCTTGGTCCCCAAAATGCAGTTCATTCTGCAACAGGTGAGAAAGAACTATCTTGTAGGAAGAGGAAAATACTAAGAATTGAGTGAACCAATCTGAATTTTCACTAGCAAAAACAAACCAAAAGGAAAAAAGAAAAAAACAAAGAGACACACCAACATGTTTCTTGGCAGCTCTGAGAGTTAGTTACCCAGGGAAGGAATTTTTGATGCAGATCAAATTTGCAAGTGTTGTATTAAAAAAGGGATTCTCACCTCCCCAGCTCCCTGCTTCTACATCTGTGTATGTGACTGCTGCCTAATTTTAAGCTGCTCTGGATGGTGACTCTTCTGTACATGCTGCACAGCACTCAACAGAAAGACAAAATACATTACCAGGCTTTGCAGTATCTTGTTTACAAAACATCAGCTTTTGCATTTACTTAAACTTAACAATGGATTTCGAGTTACAGATACATTGAGTCATTTAAAAGCAATACATGGAAGTAACTCCCTCAGAGAGAAGGTTGGGTTGATGTGGATAAAGGAAAGGCTTGGGAAATACAGAAACAGTGAACAGCAGTTTAATACATGCAGTGCAGTATCATGCATTTATTGGACAGTTGATGCCATCATTAGTTCAGCAGTGTTTTTTCACAATGCTTGCGAGCACACATGCCCTGATTCCACTCTGGAGTATGGAAAACCTGGAAGAGCCATTCGACTGACCTTAGCATTTATGAAGAGGAGGGGAAAAAAAAGCTACCTGGACAGATAAGTGGCACTATTTGTGGTGGGGAAGGGGGTTTTGAAATCCAGAGTCCAGGCTAAAGAGCCTCTATCCTCTGCTACAAACACTATTTACACAGCTTTGACCCAACCATGCAAAGTCAGACCAAAAAACCTGGACCAACTCCTGGTGACCCACCAGAAGGATCTGTGATCCCTGGGGCCACAACGTGCACGTGCACACACGAAAACACACGTGTGTCACAGACAGCAGAGCACCCCACAGGCTGGGAAGGCAGGACCCTGCTGCAGGGATGTGAGGGAAAACAAAAGGGATTGGCTAAAACTTGCTGCTGGGCATGAAATATGGGATGACTGGTTTACCAGGGGAAACAAGGGTTCATGCAGTGTATGTGAGCAGGTTGCTGTTCCCTCACTCGACCATTGCTGACAGTGATTTGCCAACTAATCCTCCACACTTGGTCTTGATGCTGTTTTCCTTGGATACTGTAGTCTCCATGTGCGTTTCTGCTTTTTGCTTGAATGAGTGTTGGAGTTTCTGGAGCAAATAAGCACAATAAGGAAGGCAAAACTTCCTTCCCATTAATAATTTTTGGGATGCATTCACCCCCCAATTCAGGTAAATATTCGTGGCAGCAAGAACAGGAATAATTGCATCAAATGAGAATTTCCATATGCTGAATGGAAGCTACTTCTGTAGCTACTTGGGGCTCAGCCTTGAGAGTTATTTTGCCAGCAGATGAATCCCCTGATTCTTTGGAAAGAGCAAAAGGAACAGGCTATAGCCTGCATGATCTTGCTGGCAAAGTCAGTCTGGTGTTTTTATCTGGTGCTCATTCAGTGCTGCTCAGGGCTGGAGCTGTTATCACAGGAGGAAGTAATAGCACAGGTTTCCCTAGAGCTGATCTTGTTAATGCCAAGTTCACATCAAAGGGCAATATCCTCTCTGCTTGCCAATGGCTGAAAGCTATCTGGCTTTCTCTGGAGGTTTGCTTCCCTAAAAATAGGAAGGGGACAACCTTGGGGCCAGCTGCAACTGCATTTCATGGGCACCCTGGAGGCTCACACTCTGGTTTGCAGAGGGTTTGGGGAGAAAAGCCTGAGATCAGGGGTTATGCTGGCCCTGGGACAGAAAAAAACCTTAGGACAAGACCTGAATTTCATCAGAACCAGGCAGGGACCCAAAATAACTGGTAATTAAAAAAAATAAATACTGTCAATAGCCATGGAGGTATGCAGGACACATGCACAGCAGAAACCCCTATTCATTGCCTACAGCAGAACTATATGGAGATGTCTACCGGTGGGATCACACCCCTTTTTGTGGTTTGATTCATGTCAGGAATGAACCAAATTTCTTGGTTTTATTTCAGCACCACAACCATAACACACACACAAGGCATAGGTAGAATCCTACTTTTTCTTTTTTTTTTTTTTTTTTTTTTTTTTTTTTTTNTTTTTTTTTTTTTTTTTTTTTTTTTTGTACCCACTACTCTAATGGCACCTGTACAACAGCAACCAGGACAGAGGAGACAGCAGCAGCAGAGTGACACAGTTTCAGAAAAACAACACTGCCAGGTTTTCCCCACACTCCTACTTCCCCACCAGCCGTGTTGCAAGGCCAACATCCATTTTGTGCTGCAGAAGGGGTGATCCAGCAGAGAGTTAGGATGCACTGGGAATGAAGTCACATGCAAAATCATCAGCAGAAGCCCTTGCCACTGCAATACTGACTTTCAGCTCGCAGAGTTCACGGGCAGCCTGTCCTCACAACTTCTTCTGCAGGCTAAGGGGCCAGCTGGAGCTTTTCTGGATTTTTTTGTTTGTTTTGTTTTCCAGCAAGAGCACTGCTGTTGGCATCAGAGATGGCCTCTGTGACTCTGGAGGTAAAAATCAACAATCAAAGCTGCAAGCAAAGAAAAAGAAGGGGAAGGAGCTGAGGAAAACAAGTTACAAAGGAAAAACCCATCGGTACCAGTAAAGTAAAGCAGAAAAGGGTAACAAACAGAGTCCAGGCTGAAGTCCTCATGCAAGCAGCAAATCACAGATTGTTTAGCAGGACAGTTCATTGGAAAAGAGCCCAGAGTGATTTTTCTACGTAGTCCTTCATGGCAAGGCCAGCTGGGGATTTGTTTTTACTGTGGGGCTATTCAGCCTTTCCCCCATGCCCACATTATTTTCTCTACCTTTGCATTCTCCTGTGAGAGTGGCTGAGCAGAAGCAGGCTGGGGCAGGGGAAGGACATGCAAAAGCACTGGAGCATCCCTGGTAAGCAAGGCTGGAGTGTTTGCCCTAACAGGCTGTGCTGCCAGGGGGCAAATGAGTCCAGCCCTCCACCAGAGATCTGGCCTGGGTGCTGCCAAGTCCCCCCTGTTAAGAGATTTACCCAGATTTAAACTGAGAAGTTTTAACCACGTGATGCTTCAGGAGAGATCTCTAAGCATTTGGTGAACCTGGGTCAGGTCTCCAGCTGTGTTTCACTGATACCAAAGAAGAGCTTCCCACCACCAAAACTGTAGCAGAAAGAAACAATTTTGCTCTTAAGTGCTTCTGTTTCTTATCTTATGATCCCAGCAGTTGATAGCAAGCCAAAGAGAATGATGATAAATTACACAATCAAGGCAGAATATCATTTGCAGAAACAAAACCAAATCACACTAATTTCAATGGAAGGAAAGAATACCCCTCCCAACAAAAAAACCTCAGAAAGCACCCAGCAAGGAGGGGGAGCCAGTGCATGGGAACCCCCCCATCTGCAGGACAGCATGTCTGCCTTTGCTCCTGTCACTGCTCTTTGTTTTGGAGATAGAAATCCACTTGCTTTTCTTTTTTCTGCAAGATTCATTTGGATGCTGTATTTTGATCAGGGGCCACAGCAACTGCTGAGGTCAAGTTCAAACCAGACCTCAGGTTTCAGAAGAGGAGACACAGAGGGAACATTGGAGCCCTGACCTCTAAAACTGCTCTACAGACAAAGCTATTCCCTAACCAAATCCTGCTTTTGGTTGCACGTGTGTAAATGTGGGAACTCCACTGATGCTAGACAGAGAGACTGTCTATTTACAACCTGCAACTGGAGCAGAATAGGGCCAGCCATGCTTATGAAGTCATGGGGGTTCAGAATACCTTGAATTTCTTGGGGTTGGAGTCTCTCAAAACTAAAACTTCCTTGCTCAGGCTGGTAAAATAAAGTGGCCTTAGACTGAGTTTAAATTGTGTTCTACTTGTGTTTTCATGCTTTTGCAGCAAGACATAAAGAGCTCAGATGTAAATGCTAATAATAAATAATGATAAAACGTGTGTAGTGGCAATGGCCATGGTATGGGGACAGGAGTGTGACTTGCAGGAAGGAGATCCCCTGACCTTCAGTCTGCCCAAATTTTGGTCAGTAGTCTTCACTGTGGAAATTATATGGAGTCTTGCCATAAGCCCCCAACAGTTTAGTATCTGCTCTCTTTCCTAAAGTGAGAAATTGAAGTTGCAGCCCTTCCCTTCCTGTGTGAGCACCCATGCCAGCTGCAGCATGGTGGGGTGCACAGGGTGCACCCAGGGCTCACTCAGGTGTGCCACAGCCCTCTGAAAACAGGCAGCAACTTAACACAGAGGAAACTAGAGAAACTTGGTGCAACAGCTCCAAGTGCCACCGAAGGAGTGGCTATTTCAAACAGTCAGTGCTCACTGCCACTTATTTTCCAGCATTTTTTTTCCCCCAAGGCTTTTTTCTAGTATAATGGATGAAATCCCAGCTTTGCCGTGTGAAGCCAACCGACCGAAGCCGGAGCAGGATATAGAAGTCTCGATGAAAAACACCTATCTTATGGCTTTTCCCAGCACAAGCACTATTGCCTGACACATTCAGCTCTGTCTGTGACTGGTTTCCACAACTTCTTGTGCAGGATAAGTGAGGCAAGTGTGGCAACAAAGCATGCTGCAGGGAATTGTGCCTCTGACAGGGATGGACCTGTCTGGGATGTGAGGGGCTCAGAGTGCCCATGAAGGGCATCTGCCTCTGCCACCTGCCTCCCCTCTCACCTCCTCAAAGCAAAATCAGATGGGAATTTCATTGAGGCAACCTGGAGGGAGCCCTTTAGCAAATTGGGCAAATTTGCTCCCCTCTCTGTTTCAAGCTGCTTTAATGCACAGCCGCACAGCAGTTGTGGAGGCTGTTCCTGAAAGATGCACCAGCACAAAGAGCCTGGGAAGTGCATGCAGTCAGTAATTAAAAAACGGGTAAATTTGGCTTGCTTTGGTGTATGAGCTTCTGGGGAGGAGGGAGAACCAGTGCCACCACTGCTGCCAGCTGTGCCTGTGCCTTTCAGGGAGGTCCTGCTACCCCAGCTCAGCATTTCTTTTCAACCCTCAGCCTGATCCTGATGGAGCTACACTACACCAGATCCTGCATTTTGCACCCAAGAACCTGCCAGTGCTTTACAGAGGGCTTCAAGCACCCCTCCTCTCCTCCCCTCCACTTTTGGCTACTCTGGGAGGTGCTGAGCATCATCAATGCCAGGCAAATCCCCAGGGAGCTGTGGGTGCTGGGAATCTCTCTCATGAAGACCTTGGGCTGGATGCACCCCATGCCAGAGGGCACACTGTGGGGAGGCTGGTGAATTAAATGTCTTGCTTGAGGGCAGCACAGCAAATCAGTGGTAGAGGACAATGATTCCCACCCCTGTATCTTCCTTTTTCCCCCTCTGCTCACAGAGGGACTGGAAGGAGACGGGAGCTGCAGGATGAGACCATGCTCCGTTGCTTCCCTTGCACAGCTCTGGCAGCTCCTGCCTGACTCCATGTACCTGCCTCTCCTCTGATCCCCAGCACGACAGGAATGAGGCCAAGGATGAGCTGACTCCCAGCTGGTGGCAATTTAATTCTCCCCATGGCTTTCCAGGAGGAGGATGGGGGGAAAACAGCAGTTTCTTAATCTGGACAGCTCTGCTAAAGCCAAACAGACTTGCAGTCCTATTTGAGGAGCAAGAAATGGCATGCCACTGAAATCCTCCCATGTTGCAAAGTTAATGCCAATTCCTACCTACAGAAATAGCCTATCCCCCAGCAAACCGGAAGAGGGACATTACTTGAAGTAATTTTTAAAAGAAAAAAATATGCTAAGGAAAGGATTTCTATTTAAATAATGCAGTTGAGATGTTTGTAGTTAATGGAAAAAAAATACAACATGTACTGTTACCTACACTGAGAAAAGAGTAAATCACTGGGGGAAAGAATGAGTGTTCATTAGTTAGAACATTGCTAGACTCACATACATATATATATTCATATATATATATATATGTATATATATGTACAGCACCAGAGACTGTTAGATTCCGTTCCTCCTGGAGTCATTGCAGTTTGTGATACATGAAACATTTCAGAATTGCAGTATAAAATATGGCCATAAAAAAATCTTCTTTCTTCTAGTCCTTGGCCGAGCAGGGCGGGAGGGCGCCGAGCCCGCCCCGCCGCCTGCCCGCGGCTCTGCCCGGCGCTCACTTGCTCCCTGTGTGCACTGTGGTCACTGTGGTGGCTCTGGGTCTCCGGTCCCCTCCTACCGCAGAAACGCCTGAAGAAGCAGATGAAACAAAACTACAGAGAGTGGATGGAGACATACCTAAAAGGAAAGCCAGAAAGACAGTTAGAAATGTTATTTTTTTGGAGGCGGGAACTTGGGCGAAGCTGAGTTTGTTTCGTAGCACGCTACGGAGCGGAGAGGATTGCAGCTGGAGAAGGGGGTGCTGCTCTTCCTGAGGTGATGGGTTGGCTGGGTACCTCCACAGGGCATCTTCTGCCCATGGTCATTCACCTACTGCCACCAGCAGCAGTGCACACACATCTCACAGGGACTCAAGGCCCAGTTTTGGTATAGGTTCAGCCACACCGATGTCACAGTTCCAGGGCTGAAGACAAAGAGTTGTGGGGTTCAAAAATCCCTCCAGCATTGTACTTGCTGAGAATAATTTCCTCTTGGGCGTGTTAAAGATGATTAAATGTCTCACCATGGCCATCTAGCTAAATGAACAGAGCTGTGCACCTGGGCTAAACACAGTTCCCTGGGCATCCTGGGAAGCTGCTGATAAAGAAGTACAGTGGGTCAAATTCGTTGCTGAGTTCCAGTAAATCTAGGGGGAATGCAAATCTGTCTGACTTGGACATCACTCTAGGGACAGCTCACATTGCTCCAGGCTTTGCTGGGATGTCTCCAGGACTTCCAGCTGAGACGCAGGTTGGCGTGAGGTTGAGTATCTCTTGCGTACCAGGATTCTGGTGCAACAAAAGCTGTTAGGTGGGGACCTGGCATGGTCACCTTGCTCTGATAAGATGCAGGCTCAGAGTGATTAGAAATACAGTTCATTTTTCCAGAGTGGTGAATAAAAGATGGATGAAGCCTATATTAATGTATTCTCGGACTGAAGTTTGACATGGCCTTTTGACTCTTCAGGATCTTTTTGATACTTGTTGTGACTTTTAACTACTTTTCCATGCTTCAAGGAGGCATTTCAATCTCAAGGATGACTATGCTGTACCTATACTTGGCCACATTCCATTTCCCATTGACATCTGACAACTTGGCATCACACTGCAATTTATCTAGTACATTAAAAACACAGAGCTCTAGGACCTATATCTGATCTAGGCAGTCCAGTCATGACTAAATTGAATAAACCAGCCATGGACTGAGAATCAGGCCAATACACTTGAGAAATCCTGACTGATTGCCTTAGGGATCCCTTCCTGTTTCCTGACAGGTAGCATAATCCAGCCTGATGCCTGATCTCTGCTCTGCCCTACTACAGAGGTTTTGGATGCAGCCTGGCATAACCTACTGTCAGGCAAAGGCTGTACTTAATGTCTTCAGTGATGTGAAATTGCTGCATTTGAAGCTATTTGGAGAGTTCAAGAAGTGTCTATTAATAGCATCAGGCAGCATTCTATTGTGTAATGGTGGCACAGCTGGATCATGTAACTTGCTGCATGGGATCTTTCTCGTGCAAGGAGTCTGTACCCAGAGAAAACCACTGAGAAATAAAGACATAGGAGAGGGACCTCAGAGATTTCCTTTTTCCTGTCAGGAGGTACTGGGTGGAATGTGTTTGATATGTCAGAACCCTCTTAACTCCTTGTATCTGCTGCTGCCTCTCCTCATTGGTTCTCTGGGGCGCCAGCATCTCCTAACTCTTTAAATTATTTCTTTGAAGAAGGAAAGCTCTTCTGCATTGTTTGCCAAGCTGGACTTTAACTGGGATGCTTGGAAATCTTCCAATATTTTTCTGCCTTGTATTTCTGGCATGTAAAAACTCATCCTATCTTTACACATCTGGTTTAATCCTTCACATCCTGGTTGGCTTCACCACTGCAAAATATGGTTGGATTCTGCACAGGGTTCTGTAGTCATTAAACAGATTTCTTTCACTTCCCATCCCTCCTGTTCACACATGTTTTAACACTTTTCAGACTACTAATTGCCATTAATTAACACCATTTGAGATTAATCAAATGGATGGATGGAGATTAATCACCCACCAGTTTAACTGCATTAATTACCCACCAGTTTAGCAGCAAAGCTGCTCTAGACCTGACTGGGGTCCAGCCTTGCCACACTGCAACAGGAACCAAAACCAAGGCACATTTCTCCCACACAGGGGGTTTTCTACATTGCTGCATGGCCAGTGCATGGTTGGAAGTGTTTTGAGGATGGTCAGCATCATTCCTTTGCAGGTGCTAGGTATGTGCCAGGAGCACAGTGATGTTTTTTTGGCAGCAGCTGTAGGATTTGGCACTGGGCATCACAAACTGGACACTGGGTATGAATCCCCACCAGGCCCAGTATCCAGAGGGAAGGGGCTCTCCCCTGGCTCAGCCACAGCACAGGCTGAGAAAATATCTCACAGAGTACCCAGAAGGCAGAACCCCCCACCCTGAGTTGTGGGGGAAACTGCGCCCATGGCAGCAAGAGGAAACAGCTTCCACACAGAGCCACCAGGACTGTGGCTGGAGGCATGTCCTCATCAAGAAGCAGGGGGTGGCAAGCAGGGGTGGCAGAAGCAGACAGCAGCATTATCCAAAATCCATCCTGAGCAATAGGTGCTTTCAGCTCCAGGATAGTGCAAGGTACACTCTAGAAATGACTGCTTCAGTCCACAGCAAAGCATTCATTTTTAGTGTTGCACTTTAAAGTAACCCCCTCAACTGTAAAGTTCACATCCCTCATTTTGTGATATAAAATATCTACAGATGGACAGGAGAGAAAAAAATAAATGCTCAGAAGCCAGAGAATAAACAGGCTTCATTGCAAAGGTTGCATTTCTGTCTTCCAAATAATCCCTTTGCTACCATGTCCCCTTCCCTGGCATTCAGAAAAAATATATATCCCAAACATCTGAGTCCAGTGGGCAGCTTGCAAATATCAATTACAGCACGAAATAAACATGGCAGAGGGCCAAGTCCCACAGTGGTGCACAGAGTCTGAATCCTGCTCAGACAAATGAACTTCTTTGTGCAGGAGCTTAACTTGGCCTAGGAAGAGAGAAGCTGGGTCTGACTGGCAGGATCAGTCTTCTCCATGGAAATGGAAAGTAAGGCAATTTTTACAGAAAAATGCCCTATCATAATACTGTAAACTCAAACATACACAGTTTGAGTAAACTTTTTCAACCAAATAAAAAACTTTGTTGCTGTGGGGGTCTGGGTCTTTTTCCCAAGCAAAAGCCCTTTTTCTCCACAAAAAAACGTGATTTTCTCTCAAAAATCACCAAGCTAAAACCTCTTTTTTTTTTTTTAGTGCATAGACTTTTCCAATTGCAACACAACATTTTTGGCCAGCCAAAAAACGACCGCCTGTTCCAAATCCTTATTTTAACCTCCCGCTTGCGCAAAGCCAAACCTACGGGCAGCGAGGACTGCAGCCTGGGGGAAAACAGGGATCCTGTGGATTCCTGGGCCGTTGGCTACTCACAATCTTTCCGTGTGGCCGTGTCGGGGAGCGGCGTGGCGAGGCTGAGGGTGCTGGACACGCTGGCGCTGGCGCTGTCCAGGCTGCTGCCGAGGTGTAGCCGCCGCATGTGCCGCACCACTGCCGTGGCATTGAACGCTTGCTGCGGAGAAACAGCAAGAAGGAAATCGAGAATAAAAAGAATTGGAGGCAGAAGGGTTACTTGTGCTCCTCTCCTGGCTGCTCGGAGTGGGGAATAAGCCTGGTATCTTTCAAATTTTTCCTGAATTTTAAACTAGAAAGCGCATTATCAAACCTTTGTTGTCCTAGTGCTCAGCTGGGACGCAGCAGCCTACAAGAAAGTTGTATTTGACAAATTCATCCCTGCCCCAACACACATTTCTTTGTGTCCCTGCATGGTGCTGACCTCACTCCACCAAAAACCACGGGTGCTTTAGCTATGAACAGGCCCAGCCCCATTGCTCACACTCTTTACATTTGCTACTTGGCAAACACCATCTTGTATAAGAGGCCCTGCAGGGTCACGTAACCTAAGCCTGGATCAACCATTTTGACCATAATTTTGGGCCACAAAAGCACTACCCTGCCGCAGGGGGGGATGTATGGCAGAGCTGTGAGTCAGTGTCACCCCTCAGGACAGGTCACTTACTCTCCATTTGCTTTTTGCAAAGTTCTTCCGGATCTGGGCGCTGACCGACTCGTGGATGTTTTTGTTGAGTGCTGTATCTCCAGCGATCCTGAAACGGACAGAGCAGGCACACTTTAAGAGATCTTTTCCTCCCCTTGAATACTCTTACTTTTTCCCCTCAGCAGAGAGGCTGCTCCCAGGTGTGACTGCACCCGCAGTGACAATGATTTCATTCCCAGATGGGCTCAAACTTCCCACGGCTGTCTCTGCTGGCAGCTGTGGTGGAAAATCTGGGGCAATAAAAGCCAGTGTAGATAAGGTTTGTAGGTCTGGCAGCTACAAAGAGGTATGGGCTGATTTTGTTGGTGCATGGCTGCTTTCTATCACCACTACAGCCCCAGATGAAAACATTCTACCTTTCTTTTTTCCTTTACATCCAAAGATTTAACATCAACAGGCTGAGACTACTTTTAGTCTCAGCTATGCAGAAGCTTCCAGAGCCACTCCAACCTGTCTGATTTCTGTTTGCACTGGAGATTTTCCTGCCACCCTGCAATGTACGTAGTCATTCATCGTGATTAATGTAGATTTACAGCAAAGCACAGACATGGACACTCATTGAAGCAGCACAGGCTGCACAAAGAGCTTAAGCTGAGCAACACTTAACCTAAAATAATTGATTGATCTTGCATAGTTTCTTTAACAGATTAAGATACATTCAAATCTTCACTAAACTCTGTTATTTCAAGGGGATTTTATGGATTCATTTAACTCCTCAAGGCATGAGATCTGTTGGAAGAGCATGCACTGCAATGAACTGATGTTGGGCCATGTGCTGGGGTAATTAGAGCTATCTAATGTAGGTGATGCAAGGAGTCAAAGATTGCCTCGTATGTTGTATGTGATACTTTCAGAAATTAATTTTTTTTAGCCATAGTGTAGAAAAACAATGTGCATTAGCAATAAAAAATTATAAGAAATTTAATAATCCACCAGGACCAGAGTCTCCCAGTCTGGGGAGCTCCAACAGGATAATCAGAAGGTCTGGGGGACTCAGCAGTCACCTAGTCCTTCTGCCCACCCCAGCTGTGTCAAAATAATTTTGACAAATATTTGACAAACCAGTCCCCAAAGATCTCTGAAAGATCGAGACTCCTCAGGCAACCTATTCCAGTGCCTCACTATCTCATAGAAGACATGGAAAATAGTTTATTCCCTTTGTCTTTGAAGCATCCTTTCACATATTTGAAGCTTGTTATCATGACTTCTCTCAGTCTTCTCTTCTCTAGACTAAACAAACCGATTCTTTCACTGTTTCTTCATAACTCATGTTTTCTAATCCTCTGGTCTAGTGAGCTCCGCTGGACTTTCTCCAACTAGTCCACATCTTCCTTCGAGGGCGGCACCCAAACTTGTTCTGTTTTCCAACTAAGGCAGCAAAATGGCAGCACTGCTTTGTGCTTTTAAAAGAAAAAACTCTGCTTACATACCCCAGCCTGCTGCTTCCATTTATGTGTCCCGTGCGTTGGAGACACCCCTTTTGCTTTGCCCAGATCATTCCAAACTGTTCTTCTAAGGACATGCTGCTTTTTCTGCCTTCATGTCCTTGGCACATCTAAGAAGTGCTGAGACCAGCCTTCTCCAAATTGCTGCCTGCCTTCCAGCTGACAACAATCTCCCAGGATCTTCATCAGAGAGAGGAGAGGAATGACTTACCCTTGGGAGGAAAGACTAACCCTTCATGTCCCAAGAGTGGAGACACACCAACCCCACCCTTTTGTAACAGAGCTCATCTCTGTTGGGTTATCCAAGAGTGCTGGAGCCAGCAGGGTTGTGGGCAGGAAGGAGCAGGGCTCACCCAGCTGGGAAGGGCCCTGTCTCACTGCCATGGAGCCTCTGCCTCAAGCAGACAGAAGAACTGGGCAAAGCACAGCCCCCCAAATGGCACCTGGCTTCCTCTCTTGGGTGCCTGTGCTGTGGATAAAGGGAGGTGTTTGGATGAAAACTGGATGATCTTCAGATCTTTCTTTGAAGATGATTCCTTCTGATCACCCTCCCACTGACAGCAAGGCAAAGTTGGATTTCCTGGATTTCCCACTGGGGCCAGAAGACCAAAATCTTTGTGAGGCACTAATTGGTTTACCATGTTCACTGTTCCATTCTCTGTCCTGCACAGTGAATATTGCCAGGCTCAGCACAGACCCTGATGGATCCCAAGCAGTCCACACTCCTAGATAGGCCCTAGCAGAGTTTCCTGGTGGGAATACAAACTGCATGATTAATCAGAGTCACTCCAAAATGTCATGAGCACTCAGCTCTGTCCAAGAACACCTCCTTGGTGAAGGCAGGTGCTCTCAACACACACCAGCTGGGAGCATTGGCTGTCACACTACAGATCTCAGAAGAAACTACAAGCCAAACCATCCCTTCAGTAACTGATCAAAGAGACCAAGACAGAAAATTCACTTACACTTGCAAGGGACATTTTTCCACCAAAGCTAATGATGCATTTTGCTTTACAAACAAGTTGGTTAACAAAGTCTATAAGAACAGATCCTGTTGCCCACCTGTCAAATCTTATTTTGGAAACAAGTTCTTGGGGCATGATGCCCTTGCAAGCTCTTCCAGATTATTCTTGCCAGTTTCCACAAGGATTTGAAAACATGTTTTTGTAATATGAAGCTTTTGATTGGGCGTGTAGCTCCAACAGAGGTCATGTTTTTATTATTATTAATTTTAGTTTAGGGATCATTTTCTGCAATGCTGGTGGTTTCAGTAAGAAACTGGTGGTTCCAATAGTTTACAAACTCCCTTCTACCACCCCTAACTCTATGTTCACTATGCAATTCTTGTAATTCCAGGAAAAAAAGTCTTGGTATTTGGATTTTTTCCAGATAGGCAGAAGAATTTTTGTTTACTTCACAAGGGGATGGAGAGACATCCTGTGAAGCCCTCAGATACTACAGCACTGCAGCCATCCTACACTTTAGGTCTCTTCAGCAACATTAGCACCTTGCAGATGATAGTTTCTAATCAGAGCAAAATAACAGCACTACTGGGGCTAATTTAGTGCAGCAGGAGCTGTTCAAACACGTGCTGGTATGCTGAATGGTGTGGCTCAGAATGCAGCCTCAGCTGCCAAAGCTGGGAGTAGGATTGTTCTCCAAGGAGCCTTTGAAGAACTACCCTGTTAATCCTGGGATGCTGTAACATGAGCACTGTGCTTTCAGACTGTATTTTGCACTTGGAGGGTTTTGTAACTTTCATGAAATACTCGTGGTATTATAGTGTTTATAGTATAGTTTTACTTCTAGGAAAACAAAAGCAATGTTATCATCCCTTTGCTCTTGGTGCTTTGCTGGAGATGTGGGAGTTTCAGACCATGGAGAGGTGGAGGTGAGCAGGGAGAAGTCACATGTTTTGTACTCTCAGCTGGTAGATATGAAATATGAGATATGTTTGGGCACACAGATCTACTCTGTGGTGGCTGTCATGAGCATCCTCACATCTATACCAAATGCGTTTAATAATGAACTTTAGTTCCCTTGCTGAGAAGAAAAGGAATGAAATTAATAGATACTGGTTTTAATGCATCTATAATTTCCCATCCACAATTCCCTAACTCTCCAAGTCCACATGCTATAAACCATCTAATTTTTCCTTTTAGGACAAAAATACCTTTGTATCTTTCTTTTTTTCTCCCTCTCTCTCTAGCACAACATATACTTTGCCTCTCGAAATCAGCTCCATTTTCACTGACAAACTGCAATCAACTTGAGCTAATCAGACTGATGCTTATCTAGTCCTGAACAATAGTTTCTGGCTTTGCAGTTAACTTTGAAGTTAACTATGTCAGCTCTGAGGGTTTTTTTTTACCAACTGTTCTACTTGGCCCAGTAGAAGACATTGCTTCTACCTACCACACACATACACAAAAATAAAATTAAACAAATCAGAATAGTGCATCATGTGTCATTCTGCTGAGCATCACCCAGAACCAAGCAAGAACTGATTAGTCTAAGTGGGACCTGGATTTTCTCTCCAGATTCCCATTTTTGCAGCACCTGAAAGCAGCTGCATCCTAACAATGCTTTGGGGAGCTTCATGTTGAAGCTAGTTTACATCCAGTTGTAAATATCTGTCTCAATGCACAGCATTGGATACCAAGAGACCAAGAATGATGGGTCCCCATCCCAAACACATCCACTGAAGCTAAGAAGGGTATTTCTCATTAATAGCCATAACAAATCTAATCCTGCACATGAGAGGAATCTAATCTAATGATCAAATATTATTTCATAGTATCTAATTTATTTTAGCTCTCTAGATGACTTCAAACTTATCACACCAATTTATCTGGCCATACCACTTCTAAGCTTTGAGAAGAACCTTCAACACAGACAAAACCAGCATATTTCCTTTTGGACAGTTCTTCATTAGCATGCTGCAAACAAATGTCTCTCTCATCCTCCTTGCCCACAATGGCAAGCAGAGCCTTTCATCTACCACTATTTTCTGAACTTTCCTTCTGAAGGCAGCCAACTCAAATGCTGTGCTGGCCAAAAAGTGCTTGGAAATACTTCTGAATATGATGACAGGAAACATGGAGTTAGCTGTAATGGATAATGCTGAAGGATCATTAACTCTTCAGTATGTACACACACACATCCATGCATGTATATAAATACACACACACACTGTATCAGTGATGTTCCAAAATAAATAGAGTGTGGGGATGAACTCGATAAGAGTTTGATTTAATGTTGTAAACATCAGCAATTCCCTTCAGGAAGGCCTTTTCACACTTCAAACAACATCGTCTGAGAACTGAGCTCTTTGTAAACCATGTCCTTTCCCTGGGTGGAAATTATTATCTGGCTTGTGCTCTCTGGCACACAATAAACACTTGGAGTCATGGCCACAATTTGCAGAGGCTCAGACCTTGCCAGAGCTTTGTGATTCCTCAGTGTAGGCGTGGCTGGATGTTGGCACATCCCAAGGATCCTCTCTCCCTTTGCAGGAGCATTGGGGAAAGGCCAGGACCACACTCCTACCTGCAGACACTGGGGTCTAACTGGTGCCACAAGCTCCTTCTCCCTTCTGCAGTCTATGTATTTACAATATCTATATGGAGGCAACTAATCCATCATCCTTAAATTTAGATGCCCCAATTGCCTTTAATCTGTAAATGCCTTCAGCACACAGCTTTAAATCCCATTTAAGTTCACTTGGTTAATGCATGATGGAGTAAATAAATTCACGGCAGCCCTTCTAACTTCTGTATTAGCTTCCTAACTGCTGGACTTTGTCCTCACCCTCTGAGCACTGTCCTTCCACTCTGATCCAAGCCTGGAGGCTGAATTTGGCTCTGCAGGACTAGTTTGACCTGATGGGGAGCACACTTGGATAATCCCTGAGGGTCCCTTCCACCTCAGGATATTCTGTGTTTCTATGAGTCTACAGCTGGAAAAAACAGGTCCTCAGGTTTCTGCTGCTCCCCCCTAATCACTGCAGACTGAGCCACTGCCCTAAACAGGATGTGGGCTCTGACATGGCAATATATTTAATAAACTTAATTGCTGTCTTTAATATGAGCCAGGGAAACATTAAAATGTATCAAGCTGCAGCAAAATCACCCCATTCTTTTGTTACCTTCATTTTCCATGTCCTTTTTGAAAAGTCACATTGGGAAAAGCTAAGCAGAACATTGCACCTTTGCAACACCCCATAAACAGTGAAAACCTCACTGAAAGATACATTATAAAATAAATAACTTTTCCAGTGGAAAGCATCAGTCACCAGTATATTAAACTAGAGAAATCTGAATAAATGGACATGCAGAGGTGGACTCATTATACCAACAAGTCTCACATATTGTATTGTTTCTGCTGTCATACTTCACTGCAATTATTAGCCTCCTTTTCTGCCAGCTCTGAGTTTAACATACCATCCCCCTACCAAGGCCATTTGATTATAAATAGCAAGACATCACATAAATGCAGGCATGTGGTGAGCAGATACGCTGCAGAAAAGTGGGCCATTGGGAAGAAGTATTGACTTTTTTTAGGGTCTGATCCTGTGCAAACATTTAGTCATGCAAATAGCTGCCTATTCTGCAGCAGTTTCCCAAAATTCAAAGATATTATTAACCTTAAAGGCACAAATGTATTATCTTGTAAGATCCAGTTCCTGCAAGCCCTGTTTGGAAGGTTTTAATGAAAACACAGTAATTAAAATAAAAGGTGTGTTTTAGAATCAGTTTGTTCTTCACAAATACTACATATTGAAACAACAAAATCTTATGGCCAGGTAGCCATGTCATGCACAGTTAACTACTTTTAGCACTATCAGATTATAAAATATATGTTAATTACTCATTATTTGATAGATTTCTTCCTAATTTGTGAAGATGTCAATGATCTGATACTGCAGAGGAAGATTTCACAGGAGGAAGAGAAAGGGAAAGCTAGAAAATGTTACTACATGGAGCCACCTCACCATATACATATATTAATTATGTACCATTTCCACAGCAACAGTGACCCAGGGAGGCCTGTGTTCTGCTGGTGAAAAAAGGAGACAAACCCCAACTCTCACTGAAGTCTGGCAAAACTCCCATTAGCCTCACTGGAATCAGGATTTCACTTCATGAGAACTCCAGGGTTCAAAGATGCTTCTCCAGTTATGTTGCTTGTGCAGACAAGAAAAAAATACCTTTTATGAGATGCCATCAAGGGCTGCTTGCAGTGCAAGCACTCTGCAAAAGCATGTAATTTATGGGACCACTTCAGCCTGCTTTGATCACTTCCAAGAAAGCCAACAGCTTTAGGTGCCTCTGTCCTGTGATAACACACAGAGAAGATGCTCTCTTGGCACCATGGAAGGTGATGTAGCCAGGGGGGATGTGAAATCCATGCTCATCTGAAAAGAGGGTGTGGGAGGATACAAAAGCTGTGGAAGCCTCTCTCTGCTGGCTGCACATGTGCACTCCTGTCTCCAGCTGCTGCAACACTGAATGCAACCATGAGAGAGGGGAACTCAGGCTGCTGGAAACTGAAATACACCCAGGCTGAGAGAAGGACACAGCTGACCACTGAGACAAAGCACAGAACTCTCTTCCTCCTCCACTGAAAAAGCACTTTCCAGGAGAAGGAAAGGATGTCACTGCCACAGACGTAATGGTTAGAATGAGAAAACAAACAGTGAAACCCTCACTATTTCCCGACATAAAGAATCTGGGTGGAAAATGCTCCTTGAGCAATGCTTTGGCAAAAGGAGATCCTACCACTACCTCCAAAACAACATCTGGGTGAGCAGCCATGATTATCCAAAAAAAAGGCATTTATCACTACAGGATCCAAACCCTCCAAAAAAAAAATCACTGCACAGCTCTCCAGAGAGATCCATAACTGCAAAGTCCATGTTACAGGAAGCTCTTCAGAGCAAGGGAGAATGAGGCACCAAACCCTCCTCATGAGCATGCTGGGGAGGTCTGAAGCCATAGCTTCAGAGGCAGGTCTGAAGCCATAGCTTTGGAAACCTCCATGCTTTTCATTTTTGTCCTGTAAACCCTTGGCACATCTTGTCCCTGTGTCAAAGGGAGGTGGATTCAGGGCGTGGAGTGCCAACATGGTGAATATTTTCAGCCTCCCTTCTGCAGTGCCATTTGCATGTCTGACATTTCAAAGGCTGACCCTGAGCTGTGCTGTGTCAGAACTTGAAGTCTTGAAAATGAACAGCTGGATGGCAAAGTCAGCCTGGCAGAAGAAGACCCCCTGCCACAGAAACGGGGAAAAACCTTTTTTGGGGGTTGTTTTTAAGTGGAAGATGGGATTCTGTGGAAAATAGTACGAATTATGTAGCAGTCTGTGAGTTTCCATTGGCCCTTGGCCATGACATGCAAAAGAAAAAAACAAAACCACACAAAAAAAGGAATGAAAACACTTTTTATCATTTTGTTCCTTTCAGAGGGCCCAGAAGCTGTGCGTGTTACAAGTGCCACGTTTCTTTGTTGCACTCCAGCCACCAACACAGATGTAGCAGGGCCAGAAGCTGGATGCTTACATTTTGTGTATCTTGGATGTAAGGCTTTGGAAAATCTGTCTCTGAGTTGTACAAATGGTCACCTCACTCCCTGCTGGGAGTTGCATTCTCATTGTTTATTCTGTATTCCTAATACTGACTTGTTTAATTTCCTGAGGCTCGGGTCAGTATTATTTAAAACCAGTTTGGGATTTTTTTTTCATCTCACAAAAGTAGGATTTCACATCTCAAATTTCCTTTTTGTCACACAGACAATGCAAAAGGAAGTGGCATTTGGGGCAATTGTGACAGTATAAAAACAGAGTGTAATGCACACCTGGGGTGAAAATGTCATGCCATTAACTCTTTTCTGTTGCAGCTATTACAACAACAAAAATAATGCCTCACCTTGCTTATATAATGTCCCCTACCCTAAAAGAGTTAGATGCAGAGCCCATGTGTGGGTGCAGCTGGTAGTGTGGGATGATGCTCTCAGTCACTCAGGGCTGGTCAGAAGTACATGAGTCACCCCTGTTCCAGCTACACAAACCTTGGGTAATGCTGATGAAGTCACTCATATGCAAAGGCATCATTTAACTTTAGGCACTTTAATCATTTTGGCACATCCCACTGCTGCACTACAGTAAACATACATAATTCAGCATTTTGCTAATCCTTACACAGGTTAATGCATGAGATTAAAGTCCATTACAGTTTTCCAGGAAAATCTTGAGGACAAAGACAGGGGTTGTAAGAATAAAAGCACAGAGTTATGTAGTGGAGGTCAGTACAGTATGTGACAGAAAAACCACTTTCATGCAGGAATGTAAAAAGGTTCTCTGTGTCCTGAGGGCTTCTCAGAGCACTGAGTGCTGCTTACCAAGGGTGCCGTGCTGCTTGCTCACAGGTGTATCTTTTGTTAGGGTCCTTCTCCATCAAATTCCGAATGAAGTCTTTAGCTGCAAAAATAGAGAAAATGATTGAAAGCAATGGAGTTGATGCCCAGTTCTGCTGCCACTTTCAACAGCACTGATCAGGCTGTGATCAGTGCCATCTGGGTCATTTGTCATTTATTAGTATAGATAGAACCAAAGTGACTTAGGACCAAATCCAAGCTATTTAGTGCACCAGATAAAAGCTGAAGGCATCTACTCCTGCAGGTATATTTAGGAGTGGGATGGGTAATTCAGAGTCAGCAGTGTACAACTCTGGGTCCCTGGTCAGCCACGTGCTGCATCATCTTGGTGGTCTGAATGTGGCCACAAACATTGGATGTGCTGGCCAGCTGAGGGGAGAGGGAGGAGGCCAGATGCCACAGAAAGAGGAGCTTCACATTGTTCATTCCAAGCAGCCAAACACATGGACAGCTGTGAGGACATGTTGCCTATTGAAGAGGAATTCAGCAAGGCAAATGGACTCCCTGGAGCAGGAGGCAGTGTGTTTTTAATCGACACCATAATGGAGGGAAGGGAGATTGCAGCGTGGCGTGTGCCCAGCAGTTTCAGGACAGTGTAGCTGAAGGAGCCACAGCAAAGCCAAATATGGCAGGAAAATCTTTGTGCTGATTTAGGTGATGGACTTTCCCTCATGAGACAGAAGGGTCTGCCAGCAGACCGTCATATTTTCTCTGAAAATCCTTATTAGTTTAAAAAAGCTTCTCATCACATATATTTTTGAGCAATCCATCATAATGATATCTGGACTGCAGATGTAAGCAGCATAAAATGTTGCTCTGTGTGGAGATAAGAGAATATATAATCATCTTTATAATAAAAACACTCAATTTTTATCTCCCCTGCCTCAATCAGTAGCACTAATAAATCAGAAAACTGTATTTATAGGGATATTTTTACATGATGGAATATTCCTAGAATTCATTCCTTTTTCTGCATGAAGTAGCAGATGTTTCCCTGGGTTGGACAGAGCAAGGACACTGAGCTTGGGTGACCTGTTGGAGATTAAACAGTATGTCAGGGACACATGCAGGTGCAAGGCTGAATGTTCCCTGCTGTCACCCCTAGACACGGACCCACGCTGGAGCCAGAAGCCCTTAGGAACATCTGCCTGTAACACATTTGGGGTATCTGCCCCTCTGCCAGGCTGACTGGAGCAGTGGCAGGTGGGTACTATGGGTTAAATGTCTCCTGCACTGGATGGGGAACATCCACCCACATGGACAGTCCTTCCACTTTCTGGATCTGCTCACCTGCCTCATTTGAAAGCCATTAATTTCTTGGTTTTTTGCTGCACAGACTGAGGACTTGCTTTGGAGCTGCAGTGAAGTGTCAGCAACAGAGCCAAACTCATTTTCCACCCCATTATTAATGACACATTAACAATCTACTTTTCATTAGGACACAATGAAGAAATTAAGCCGCTTTTTCTTCTTGGGACAGTCTTCTGCCATTTTTATCTGCTGTTTGAGCTATGTTTTAGTGCTTTTTGTGTGATTGACAAACCTAATTTGTCTGCTGCAGAAACAGACTCCCGTGACTATTTGAGCCAAAAGAAATGCACCTTCCCACTGGTGTTCAGTGAAAAGGACCTCTGCACATGATGGAGGGTGCATTTTCATGCCCAGGGGGATGCATGCAATAGGCACAGGTGCATGCATGGTTGCTGCAATTTAAAGAGCAGCAGCTACTTACCAGACTCGGAGATGTCATCCCAGTATGGAGAGTCAAACTCATACTCTGCCTTAAGGATCTGCTCAAAGAGTTTGGAGTCATTCTCATCATAGAAAGGGGGATATCCACAGAGCCTGATGGAGAACAAGAAAAGAGAGAGGTGACCACTGGACCCATCTCTGTCCAGAAGGTAAGAAGGAGGGAGGGAGAAGGAGGAGAAACTCTCACTTAAGGCTTGCCCTAGTAAGTTTTCAAGCAAGCAAGTGGTACCATGACAGAAGTTTCTTCAGGGGCATGTAAACCCACTTCTGGAGATTGGCACTGCCCTGGACAAAGCAGATTTCTGCCTGGAAGCCTGGTGCTGTGACCCCATGCTGACTCATGCAGATATTCTGGCCTCTCTCTGCATGCTTTTGAGTGTTCAACCAGAGGAACAGTTTTATTACACAGACATGACCCCTGCCATCCTCTCCTGTGCAAGTGCTAAGAGGAGATTTCATGAGCTAAACCCTACATCCACAAGGCATCAGTCCCTCTAATCCCTCAGCACATCCAGAAGACCTGGGGCAGAGCAGGACAAGGAGCCCTGCAGAGCTTTCAGGCAGAGGGCATAAAGCTTCTGCAGGATGTGCTGGGCTCTGTGTCCCCAGGCACAGTGAGGAGGATGCCCAGGAGCCCATGCACCTCTGCAGCAGAGCTTGCAAGGCTGCACATGGACCTGCTGCTGCTGCAGACACAGGGAGAACTTCTCCCTTTCTCACTCCTGCAAGTGATTTTGCTGACCACATCCAATTGCCTGCCTTGCCTGAGGCTGACAACAGTCATGTCTTGGTTTTCAGTGTTTATAGTCAGGCTTTTCAGAAAACCTAGCCCAAAAAACCAAAAAAACCCAAAAAAACCCCAAAAAAAACAACCAAAAAAAAGAAAACCAAGCAGGACATTGAACATTATTTGCCTAATGTGAGCTAATATATTCAGGGTGCACCCTCCCAGTGCTGCAGAGCAGGACAGCCACGATGCTGGGGCAGGGCTGGATGTGGGAAAAGCACTGCATGAAGCAAGTGCCGTGATTAAACTCGTGTGTCAGAGATCCCTCACACCCAGCTGGTGCTGCAGGCAGTATTCTGTCTCACTCTGCACAGACATGCCAGCAGAGACAGCCCTTCTTCAAGTTTTAACACCAATGTTGCAAAGTGCCAGAATTACCTCTGAGGCTGGCCCAAAGTTTTAGCAAACCCATCCTGCTCACAGTTAAACAGCCCTTCCTGCCTCTGTGTAGAGATGACACATTTTTTTCCTCTTATCACTGGTCTGTGGTCTAAATCATTCTTTCACATACTCTGCTGGTATTGAAATGATGTTTTTCCTACAGTTTTTTTTTAACTCTGAGTTAATCAACCTCAGTAAAGCATTAATTGGAGAGAGCCAACCATTACAAATGGACTGTAGATCTAGCTCAGAAACAGCAGCAGGGCTAGGGGGGGAAACTGCAAGAAATGAAATACTTGAGTTATTTATAACCCAAAGCCAGCCAGCTGCCCTGGAGGTTATTTGAACCAACTCAACACTTGAGGGTGAAAGGAGCAATGTTTTGTTAGCTCTGAAGAGCCAGTGTGCTTGATAAATAATTTAAATACTGAGATATTGATCTGCATCACAGCCACACTGACCCAGGAGAACTCCACTGAAATTTGCAGCATGATGGTGAACCCACTGTGGTTCAGCTGAACCAGAAATCTCTTTTATCTCAGAGAGCAGATGAGCCAGTCCTCATTTGTGTCCCACTGGATGACTGCCATTATCAAAACCAGTTAGATAAACTCATGCCAGACAAGCATGTATGTCCAGAGCAGGACTGTGCACCTACTTAATGGGCATGTGCTGGTGCCTGGGGCTGGGTGCTCCTGTTGGAAACCCCGTGGTGCAGGTGGTGTAAGAGAAGGGTCCCTAAAAATGCTGAATTTAAGCAAATGCCAAAAAGCCACTATGTACACGGATAACAGAGGAAAAACATCTGGTGGCTTAATGAGGAGACTGGATCCTCAATCAGTGTCCAGCTCCACTGGTATCTGTGAAGAGCTTATAAATTACTTGTTTTAGTGTAATAATTATCAGTGCTCACATCCCACAGTCTTGGGGTGGGAAGCACATGAACTGATTTTCACCTACCTCCTCTTTCATCACAACCCTCAAGATTTTGGGTGCTTTACTGAGGGGAAATGATGGAGCTGACAACATCAGCGCTGCAACTGGTAGGATGAGCACTGGGGTAGAAACACCCAGGTTTGAGAAAAAGAAAAAGAAAAGAAAAAAGAAAAAACAAAAGAAAAAAAGAAAAATGAAAAAGGAAAAAAGAAAAAGAAAATAAAAAAGAAAATAGAAAAAAGAAAGAAGAAAAAAAGAAAGAAGAAAAAAGATGCACTTGAAGGCATTGCTCTGTCCCCTCCTCCCTGTGAGACTCAGGGGGCTGCATTTAAGAAGCCTGACAGCCCTTCATTAATTTCCTGCCTTCCTCAGCACTTTCCTTAGACAAACCCAAAGTGCTCTGATAAAGCATTTGAAGGCAAGCAGACAGTGCTGTGCACGCTGAGGCACTGGCAGGCTGCTCTGGAGAGAGAAATAACTCTCTTCAAATGTGCACTGTACTAATTACCTTGGCAAAGGTACAAGAGCACAAGTTAGGACTGCTGTGATTTATACACACTTGTGGCAGCAAAAGGCAGGAGCAAACTGCTAAGCAGCACAGAGCTGGAGGGCAACAACCCTGCAAGAGGGGAGCAGAGATATGAGTCCCAGCAAGAGCCCCAGCCTCTCCAGAGCCCTTCAGCCCAGCTCCTCTGCATGGCTGGGGTATCTACACGTCTGGGGAATCAGCCTCTCTGTCCAGGAGGTCACTGCAGCCCCTGTTGATGCACAAGGAGAGACAGAGTTATGCAGGACGGCACCAGAACTGCCAGGAGCTGGGCACAGGGTGGAAAACAGCCTCTTTTGGCACAGCTTTTCCCTTGCTAGGAAGAGGCTGAGAAGCATTCATTGCTACTACAGGTCATGGGCAGGGAGATTCCCCCCAAATCAGCCCTTGCCTGAGAGCTGAGTGAGCCCAGGGCAAGGGCTGATCCAGGCTTGGCCAGGGATGGGATGAACCTCCTACAAAGGGGATGCAAGGATGTTCCTCTGGGAGGCAAATCAATTAGGAGTTACACCAGAAAGCAGGTGAGAAGGGAGAAAGCCCTGTAGGTCAGAAGAGGTGGCATGTGGGAGGGGAACATTGGGGCACCCTGGCACAGGATGGGTTGAGAGCCAAAATACAGATATTTTATGTACAGCCTTGCTGTCCTTTCCCTTAAAAACAGAGCTTAGGAAGACATGGAAGTTTTAATGTTACTTAAGGTTTAACATTATTGGCTTTGCAGAAGGGATGGGAAAGCCCCAGCAAATCAGCCTATCTTGCAGTTTATGGCTGGAGGAAATCTTGCTGGACTTCCAGCAACTGGGCCGCTTTCCAAAGTCCATAATGAGTTTTTTGGTTGATTCTTACAGAATCAAAATCCCACCGACCTCATTTCCATCTGCTGGGACATTTCTGTGTGAAAAAAATGACCTCACTATCAGAGGTTCTGCTGCTTTTCTTTAGATATGCAGAAATGCAAAAATAACTCCTCTGTCTTCAATGTGAAAAACTCCTGCATTGTCCTGGGGGAGTTTCAGGCAGCTATTAGTTGTCATCATTTTCTTGCAGTTTCACCAAATAAAAGGTTTTCAGAATTATTTAGCAACCTTATCACATAAGCAACAGATTTTCCCCTAAACTCCTATTCCCAGTCTTGCCTTAAAAATAATGGGATGCAGATAAGAAAAACACAGGTGGATGTACAAGAGAAAGATATTGCCAGAAATAATTTCTAAAAGTGATCCTGAGAGCACAAGAGGAATAGCAGGAACATCTTGTCTTCATCAGGCAGAGAAAGCAACCCCCTGAAAGCTCCCATTACATACTGGGGGTGATACTAAAGCCTGAATAACTCATTCACATGGTCATTGTCCAGTCTGGAACACAGGAGACCCCAGGGCTAGTTTTACAAACAATTTTACAGTTAGATTAGAACAAAGAATGCAGTAGCTGCTCAAAGACCTGAGATGTATGGTGTGGGAAGTCATCCAAGTGCTATTTATAGGGATAAACACATGTATTTCTTCTGTATATTTTGGGAACAGTCCCTCATATTGGTTGACAAAGCTGTGGACAAGGACACATCAGCACAGGGGATCACAGACAAATTAAGAAGCAAGCAATGAGGAACGATCATTTGGGGCTGTTCTCCCAATGTTAGCTGAGTTTTCCTGAGCAACCCAAAATGCCTGTGTCCCCTGCCAACACTGTGTCTCCTTCCAGTGCTGAACAAGTAAGTTATTCCTCACTTTTTCGCTTAGGCTTGTGTGTGATGCAAAGCAGGAAAGATGACTGACCACTTTTTCCCAATGGATGACTCCTAGGGTGATGGTGGAAACTTCTTTTGGCACAATATACTTTGCACTGTCCCTGGTTAATCCTCCCATACAAACACCACTGATGATTCATGCACATCTACTTGAGAATCAAAAGCAGCTCAGCAGCAAAGTGTGAATGTTTGATCCAAGATTTATCTCCAGATAGGTAATTGTTTATAAACAATAACAAACCAGTGACTCTCTGTCCAAACAGTGAAGGGAAACAGAAGAAAATTCAAGGCAAAATGTGTTTGACCTATTGCAGAGGACTATGAATAACCAGGGGCTGAGGCAGAGCATTCTGTGCCCCCAGGTTCTTTTCCAGCTTCAGAACATGATTTTCTATTTTTTGCACAAATTTTCTGGTTTTTGCATAAATTAACCTAATCTTCTCTATATAAGGTATGCATGTGATCAGTATTTTAGCTCCCCAAGCTTTTATAATCTCTTATCTGACCCAGAAAGGCCCCAAGTCCAGCTGCTGGGAATCCAGTGAAGTCTCTTGGTCTTCTTATGTTTTATATCTTAAAGCTGGACACACATTATCAAAACTACCTCGTGATAAGTGGAAGGCCGAGCTCAACAGTGAGGCTGTTTCAAATTGAGAAATACTGCAACTGGAATAACAGAAAATTTCAGGCTCTAAAATTAGTTTTTGTGAATAATGACTTCTCATGCAAAACAGGTTTTGATAAAAACTCCACTGGTGGGGCCTCTGCAATCTGGCTGTCATTAAGGAGAAGCATTAGAGACTGGCACTGAAACAGAAGTGTTCTGTCCCAAGACATCCTTGCAGATCACGGAAACAAATATTTCTCTACAGCATCAGTGCCACAGAAACAGTTTGTTCTTCCAGTGTCATAAACTGAGGGCTCTCAAGTGAGACTGAGCTGGGGTCTGGAGGCACTCAAACCACTTGCAGTAATATTAGCTCAAAGCATCTTTCATTTATGCTTGACTTCTGTGTTGGTTTCCTTTGAGTTTCCATCTTCTTAAATGACAACAGTCTGTCCAGAGTGGCAGTGAGGATCTGTGGGAGAGGTGAGGAGATGAAGCAGGACGTTGTGCTTGGATTGCCATACGCAAAAAAGCATCTCCAGCTGCTTTAGGCATGTGCAAGTAGCTCCAGCTGTGCTGATTGTGGAGCTGGAAATGGCATATCCGAATGGGTGCAGCTACATATTGGAGCTAATAACTCCTGCTCAGGGCAGGTTTAACTCCCAGCATTTCACCAGGTCCTTGTGCTGCTGCTCCTTGTGGCATCTCAGTGCCATGTCACACCGGGAGCCCCGCTGGCACCGCTACCTGGTGGTGTGGCACTGCTGAGGCCACAAACCTGCGTGTTAAACCGTGCCCATCACTGGCGTATCAGACATCCCACCAGGGATAACCCCCTCCAGCTTAGGGAAGGACCCTCCTCCTCCCTCTCTTTTTACCGTATTCCAGACATTCACTTTCTTAAGAGACCACATCTGCAACTTCTGGCTATTCCTGGAAGCAAGGATGAGATCCAGACCAAGACTAGGACACGTGAGGTGTGGGCTGGGTTTCTCAGATCACATTGCACTCAGCAGAGATGGAGTCAAGGGAGGCTGGAGAGTGATGTAAATGTACCACAAAGCAGATGAATCCACACTGTGGGAGCAGGGCTCTGAGCAGGGAGCAGGGTGTGATCCAGTCACCTCAGCACGAGCATCTGGTGCTATTTGACATGGTCCATGGTCTCAGGCTTGGATCCATCTGCCTCTCCAGATGGAAGGTCTCTGCAATGTGTTACACTTTCCAAATCCATGTGGCTGCCCTGGACCCCCCAGCATGGCACTAAATGTGCAAGTTTAGGCAACTGAACAGCCCACCTTGGTGAAATGGCTGCTTGCATCCACTCAGGCTGGGTTGAGGTGCCCAGTGACTCTGAAGTGCACAGGGCCCCTGATGCCATGGGCTGTGGGGGGCTAACCAAAGGGAGCCCAGGAGTGCTGCCAACTGCTATAGGAGCTGAAGGATGTGGCTTACACATTGAAAGAGCTGGTTTGGTCTCAGACCCAATCCCACCCAAGCTGTAACAATCTGGCAAACACATTAACAGGCAGCTTCTACAGCAATGTGTTATTGCCACTTATTTGGGCTGCACAAAATACAAATCAAGACCTTATTACCTGAAGCACAGAAACCCTGAAAAGGTTTCCTTGTCCTGCAAACAGGAATCCATAGAGGTTCATTCTTACTGAGATGATTTAAGCCTTCTGGGCTGGGAATTCCCAGTGTAGTGAATAGGGAATTTAAATTTGAGGAGTGTGCATGCCTTGCCCGACTGGCTGAGCACATGCTGATTTGGAAAACAGAGCAGGAAACAGAGCTGAACCTTGCAGAAAGAGCAGCCTTGCTTAGGAAGGGGGAAAGATTAGGGAGGAGATTAAAATCTTCCACCTGTTGAAGAAGTGTTCATCAAGTGGGTGTGGAGGACACATTGCTTTGCACTGTCTCAGCCCTACTCCCCAGCAAGACCTGTGAAAGCAACAAGTGAAATAAGACCACAGGTCTGCCAGCACAAAAGACCTTTGGTGCATGAGCCATGGACACATGGGACTGACAACCTGGAGGAAAGCAGAGCCAGGTTTATCTCCAGGCAGCCACATGCAACAGTTCCCAGCCCTCCCCCGGGCTGCCAGATGGACACATATTTTCATGGTGGATATTTGGCAATAAACGGAAGCCAGGCAGCGGCTGAGCCTGGATGTGAGGCAGAGTAGTGCTATCTCCTCTTCCCACTCTCTGAAACTGGTACTCTGCTAAGTCCTAAAAGAGCAGCAGAAGAGGCTCCAGCTGTGTCCTGCCATGGCTGGCAAGGACTGACAATGTCAAAAATCCCAACCCTCAGGACTTCCATGATCAGATTTGCTTGTGAAAAAAGGTAACTTTGAGTCAGCACACACCATCCTCATCTGAAAGAGCACTAAGGAATGGTTTGTGAAGCAGATATTTTTCCAAGGTATTTTGGCATGTCTGTGCTCTTCCTCACTGCTGTAGTAGGTCCCAGTGGGCTTTGAACCAAAGTCAGAATCAGCACTGTTGATTTTTGCTTTGTCTAGCAAAAGCTTTTTGCATCCTGCTATTGATGGCTTCTCCAAGAGAAATCCATTCCCATGTAAGTTTTGTACTCAACAAGTTTTCAAAATACACAGTCATAAAACTAATGTTTTCAGGCAGGATTTTGGTTTAAATAAATAAACACACATGCAATAAACCAAGCTGCCTTCCTACACTACTTAATATAAAACCTCCCTGTTTTGGGTAGCGTATAAATTATGCAAATGTAATGCAAATGTAAAGAATGAACATTGCACAGAGTGGATAGCACAGCAATGAGGTATGTCCTGGCAAAAACAGTTCTACAGCACCATCAAAAATTATTCATGTTGACAAGCCTTGAAATGTCTGCATAAGGAAAAAGGGAACAAAGTAGGAATGCTTTAATGCTGTGCCTCATTGGAGCTGCTTTTTCCTTCAGTCTTGTATAACAGTTGTGACAGTTGTGTAAAAGGGAAAAGTAAAAAAAATAAAGCAGTGGTAATACTGTCAAGCTTAGACATTTGTTTCTGTGGCAGCTCAGTGGACACAGCCAGATTTGTTTCTTCCCAAAGCCAATCTGAGCAGGGGACAACAATAACTTCAATAATGTCACAAGCTGGACAAGCCCACACTACTGCACACAGTGTAGTTCTGCTGGGACCAAGGATTTTGACAGCTGAAGGATACTAGTCCATTTCCTACCACTTTTGCTCAAATCTCAGCCTTTATGCAACTGGGAGGTGTCCAGGGTGCATGCTACCCTGCATCACACGTGTCAGGGGTTAGTTATTTTGCCCCAGGCTAAGCAGGTAACTCCTTGGTGGGAGAGCAAGGTGCAGGTCCCAAAGGTGCCAGCACTGGGAACTCAAGAGGTACTCACAGGATGTAGGCGATGACCCCGATGGACCAGCAGTCCACGGCTTTGCTGTAGGGCTTCTGGGCCAGCACTTCAGGAGCTGAAAATAAAAAGCCAAACAAGCACATGTTATAAGCCCAGACATTTGAACATGGCCAAAAGGTAGGACTCTGAAAGTTGAAGACTCCCAAGACCTTGTTTTGCTCTCCACATACAACCCTTGTGTTTGCAAATGTGTCCTGAGGTTTTTGAAGGTCATATTCTCACGAGAAATGATGACTCTGAAAGCAGAGCAAATTCACAATTTTTTTTGTCTCCAGGCACAGAAAACAAAACAAAGCACAGAAAAATGCGTGAGAGGCAGAGGGCCATCACCTCCCTGTTTAGGAGGAAAATGAGGCCAAGCTTTGCAGGAGTGCAGAGATTCTCCCTGACAGCATCGCAGCTCCGTGCTGTCAAAGAGGGGAGTTCCAGAGGCAGCTCAGAAAGGGCAGAGTCAGGGAGGAGATAAGCTACATCTGCAGGAGAAGAAGGAGAGCAGCCACCACTTCTTCCAGCAGCTGCCTCCCAAAGCCTGCTGGATGTCAGAGTCAGAGGGAGTCATTTGTCCTTCTGCCTCTGGGAACACAGACACCTCAGAAGGAAAGATGAAAAGCTGCAGGAATTGGACATGTGCACAAGGGAACTGAGCCTCTTGCCTCTATACAGCCACCATAGTCTGCATTGTGCTAGAAGCAAGAGCCTGGGAATTTATTTCAACTCCTTGTGGATCTGCTTTACTATCTTATACTACTGAGACTTAAAAAGGTCTATTTTTTGTTTGGAATCCTGAAGTATTATGTTTTTCCTGTTGGGACCTTGCAGTGCAAAAGCTTAAACCTAAATTTTAAACCCCTGTGACCCTAATATTTTTCATGTAAAGAAGCTTTTGCCTTTTTCAAAACAAAACGTCCACAATAATGCAAGAAATCACTAATTGTGGCATTCCTAAAGCAGACTTGCCATACTGGGTTTTAAAAAGTACAGTATTTCCTTTGAGTAATTTGGAGTTCAAATGCTGGAAAAAAGTAATGAAGTGACAAGTCCCAACAAAGGGGGGGTCAGAGCTTCCTCTGCTAGGAGTCTCTCCAGCATCAAAGCACTTAGTGAAGAAGAGCAAAAAGCAAATTGTGAAACACAGAGATATATTAAAACTTGAGCCTCACATTTAGTAGCTACCTATCCTCTGTTGTACTGGTAGGACTCTTCAAAGACTTATCTTCTTAATCCAGACAAGCCAACAAAAAAAAGCCAAGGTCAATATTGCCAGCAAGGTATGGAACAAGAAGAGATAATGAGAATCAAAAAAGACTTTCTGGTGCTTTGGCATGAGGGCTCATAGAGGGGACTGAAGGAAGAGAGTGCACAAGGCAGGTGAGGGCATCTGCATTTCCACAAGCAGAACAATGGTGGAAAGGGTCAAATTTCACCAGGGACATATTGCAGAACTGAAGATAATTCAGGGGAATGTGGGTAAAATTATAGGTGCCAACCGCATTATGAAGACTCTTAAAGATTGGGGTATGTCCCAGTCTGTAGCACAGGTTAAATACTACTCCAATTTTCAAGTCATTCAGCAAATTTGGACCACTGCATAAGAAATGAGACAGTTTCTTGTTTTTTTCCATCCCTTGTAATCAAATTTTGTGACAAAATATGAGGAAGAAGGGAGTTAATGTTCTCCTGTCTTTATATGCTTAGATGTCTTCCAATTTTCCAGTCCTTCCAAATTCCCAGTATTTTATTCACATTCTCCTCTACCTTTGACTGTCTGTGCCTGTTTACATAACTTTCAAGACTGGTAAACATTACACATGTCGTAGCTCCTAAAGAAAATATTATGCAAATGGCTGCTGGGCAGCAGTGAGCTCCTGACATTATACAGATATGCCACATTAACATAACAGAAAACAATTCTGAGATGAGGGGATGTGAACTATATAAAGATTTTCCCTCTTAAAACATCAAAGCTGTGCTGGGGCATTTCTCTCTGTTTTAAAGGACTGAAGAGCACCGCTGCTGTGGATGGCAGTTCTGAAACAGGTAAGAGCAATACAGGGTAAGCATTAATGAAGAAAGGTAGGAGGTTTAAATACTTCTTTTAAGGCCAAATGGCCGCTTTTGATTTTTGTTCCAATGAGCAGACATGCAGCAGGAACAGGAGGACATAGCTCAGCATCATCTGTCTCTGATATATGGAAAAGAGGGAAATATTTAATGAGCTGAAAAACAAGTCAGAGAAGCTCTCAGGAATGACGGCAGATCAGTGCCAAGAGGCAAAAGCAGGAGACACAACGAAAAAAATCCAGGAGCTGACAGCACTAAAGGATCAACACAAACAGCTGGGGAGACAAAACAGCAGAAAGGAGAAGGGGAAAGCCAAATCTCCCATTTCTGGAGCTGGGGAGATGCCAGCTGAGCACAGCTTCCACTGTCACACATCCCCAGGGAATCACTCTGGCCTCAAACCATAAACAGTGGTCATCCAGACAGGGAAACCAATGGAGCAAACCTGGACCCTTCCTTCACATCCAGGAAGGTATTTCAGGCTGAATCAGCATTGCCAGAGTGCCAGGTGCAAGGTGGAGGCTCATTCCACCTTCAGGTACCGGAAGATGTGCTTCCCCAGATGATCCTGCTGTCTTACAGTTAGCTCCTTTCTGGTTGAGTTATGTTTTGCTTTTAATAAGAGAAAAAAATCCAAGGTTTGTTTCAAATGGAAGTTTTAAGAAAAGGTACAGACCAGAACATTTGGAACCCTTTCAGAAGACTATGCCATTACCCTCAGAGAGCACAGCTATGCTAATAAGCTCCCTAAAAATGCAGCTGCTGGATGCCAAAATCTGCAATCCATGTTCCTGCAAAGAGCTCAGGTGATGGGGATTGCTCTGATACTGTTGATCACACTGTACAAGTCATGAGGGTGCCTGTTCTTCACAACAGCCTGTACTGCACATGGAGGGCCAACCCAGCCCCCTTCCTGAAGTGAAAACCTACGAAGTACCCTCCTCACAGTGCAAACAGGCTGAGATGCACATGAAGCAGCTTCATCACAAGAGCACAGTCCTTCTTCCACTGAATCCTGGGGTGAAAACAACTTCTTTCCATTTTTTCACACATTCCTCCAGTGTTCATCTTGTTCTGGTCAGCCAAGACTCTGAAGTTTGAGGCTTTTTCTGAAGGAGAGCAAGGTTTCAGTGCAGTGTTGCTGACTTTCTGTGCTCCTGTCACTCTTATTTCATGTTGCTGAGTCAGATTTACATATCTGCCATGGGTAATAATGCAGTTTATGCTTAGCAGAGGGTAACACAAGTCTTTGTCAGGATTTGGCAAGAGAGCTGATAAATTGCCCTGTCACATGCTTCTGCCTGAGCAAACCCTGTTCAGAGTGATTCCCATGCTTTATTTTCACTTGATTATCCATGATACTGCCTAAAGGCTCCTGAAGTAGCTTACTGCTAATAAGGATATTCTGAAGGCTTATTCAATATTTTCCAACCTTTGATTCAAAGGATACCAAATAGGTCAAAATTCAACGTGGAAATCTATTGCTTATTTAAATGTTGTGGTTTTGCAAAGGGCTAAGAGGAACAGGTGGCTTTGGTGAGAGCTGAAACTACTGGATTTCTGGCAGAGCAGAGATGAAAGTTGTGAAATGACCTTCAATAAAAGCACTACAGAAAATGAAAACAGTGAGTGAGGGGGAGTGTACAGGGACCAGCCACATATCCAGGATCCAGCCCTGAATTTGTATGGCAAGGAAGGACAAGAAAATTTTACTTGAAGAGGATTGGGACTCAGAGCAAGAATTTTAAATCTCAGTAGGATTAACATATTAGTCAGCCACAAACACAGCTCATAATTCAGTGTTTCTGCAAAATGAGAGCAGATTGCCTCAGACAGGCTTTCTAATATTTTTTTAATAACTATTCAAGCGTCTTGGAAGTCTAAGGTCCATCTGCAGAAATAACCAAAGCTTTTGAGGGACCACCTCTCATGGAAAGTCACTCAGTGAGACCCAATTCCCAAACATCCAAAATCTCTCCAGAAGAATTTGCTGAGTGACTGGAGTCACCTCCTGGTGGGTGCCCAGCTTGACACACCTCAGGGATGGATCATTTTCAGGCAGGTTTGAACAGCTCCTACATCAAAACTGAGTTGTTATATAAAGCCAAGAGCTGACCAGCCCAAATCCATGATGTTTGAAATCATAAATCACTAATGGCCTCTTGGGATCTTGCCCACAATCACACACATCACTCAGAGTTTTGAAAACACTTCTTCTCCACATTGGACAATGGGTTCAGAGCCATGCAGCTCAGTCCTCACACCTCGTTTGCAGTGAAATGAGCCACACAAGCTGCCTCACCTTTCCCAGTTCAGGTCCTATCTTAAAGTTGGGTGTCTACTCCCAGCTCATCACCCAGACTCTTTCCATAAGAAATGGGGATAAGAATGGTAAGCAGATAAGAAAATGCAAGACCTTCTTAGAAGAGGTTGTATTATCAGATTCCCTTCTCAGTAAGCAAACATTTAGATTGGCCTCTTAACAAAAGTGGCTCAGATAATTGGGTTAAATTATCTTAACCATCAGCTTTTCATCACAGGGCCAAAATCTCTGACAAAACTCCTGAAAATATAAGAACTCAGAACTCTTGACAGTAATTTAATCTGCAAGGCAGAGCTTTAAAAGCTGAAGTCCTAAAGCCCTATTGGCCATGCACATTTCAGATGTAGTCTAATTTGAAAAGTAATATTTTGATTTTCAGAAAGAAAACCGATATTTGTTAAGGGATTTAATTATAATTATACCCTTCCTTATTCAAGAAATTTCCAGACCACATAAACAGGCATTTAGTGTCATGGATCCTACTGTTCTTTGCAGATGAAAATAAGAAAAGTTGAGATAAAAAATGAAGCACAAGGAGTTGAAAGTATATCCTGATCAAGGAAATTAGAGAGAAATGACAGGGGGTTTGCATACTTGCAAGTACTTGGGCAGCAGACATGAGTTAAGATCAGGTCTGCTTCTGAGTCAGAAGCTTGTCCAGCACTTTGCAAAGTGGGATCTGACTGGACCCATTTCTGGACATGAAGTATAAATTGTAGCAGATGCCAATGACTTCTTAAAAGAGCCCTGGGTGCCTTTGGCATGTGATATATGACTAAATATCTTTCAGCTATTTAAAAGCAAAGTGGTTAAACTGATAAAAATAATCAATTCTAGTAAGATCTTAGAAAATAGGATGTTCTGCCTATCTCTGAAGAAAAGCACTAGGAAATTTGTTTTAAGTGATGGATCTCTGAGTGTTACTTAACCTGAGGGTAAAATACATGTGAAAGAAAAAGAAAAACACAAAAAGATGTGGCAGACAGGGCACTTGATGGGTTGGGACTGTGGCATTTGTCTGCCCTAGCCAGGCTGAGGACTTTTNTATCTCATAGCCAGTCTGAGGACTTTTATCCATGTTGTGCCATTAGGAGGAATGACTCTTCCATTGATTTGAGGGCAGTTGGCAGGTGCTGCAAGTTGGAGTGACACTGGAAGGCATGAAAGCTTTTGGGTGTGGGCAAGTTGCAGACCACCTATGCAGAAGCCACAGCATCAGGTGTAACACTCAAGGAGGACCATTGAGGGTATCACCACAGTGACTGGCAGCAAAAACCTTCTGGGCTTGGAAAATGTTGCCTGAGCATCCTATTACATTAAAAAAAAAAAAAAA